>PVKS010012488.1:0-53560 GCA_004027875.1 Aplodontia rufa
GCCTTTTGAAGGATGTAGAATAATTGGCAGGTGATACCAATGCGAAACATCTGAAGCCCCTGTCCACACCCTGTTTTTCAAGCTTAACAATATACAATCTAGCAGCCCTTCCTGAAGGAGCCTATGCAAACAGCAACAAGATCCAGAGCAGCTGATAAAGCAAAGGTCAGACCCCAACACATGGTATTTTCTAATTATAACTATACTTGACAATTGCATAGGGTCAGGTAAAATAACCCAAATTTCAGATAAACAATAAACAATGTTACTATTCATATGTCCCCAATATTATTTGAGACATGTTTAGACATTTCTATGGGAGACAATGCATTATTTATCTCAAATTTGAATTTAAATAGGCATCCCATATTTTTGCTTACAAAACCTGGAACCAATAATTGGAACATAGAGGGTGCACTCGAAAGCCACACAGCTAACAAAATGTGGAACTTTGCTTTGAACTTATGTGTCATACTCCTGGTTGTTCTAGAAAACGGGTCAAAGAAATGGAAGAATGAGGGCAGCTCTGAGTGCTGAGGCTGCCTCCTGTCCATTATGTATGAAAGAGGATTCTAGAGAAGCAAAATTCAGTGATCCAGTGATAGTGGTAGAGGTGGAAATGAGTTTTTTCCTTCCATTCCTCTGTGCAAATGTGATATGAGACTTAGGGGACATCGACATTTTGGTCTTAAGTAGATAAGAGCATCGAGGTAAAAAAGAAGGAAGACCATAGAATAGAGGAAGAGGAACAGTGGGAAGGGAGGGGGAGGGAAAGAAAAAATATTAGGGACTGCAGTGGTGCAAATTATGTTCCATGCATGTGTGATTATGAACCCCAATATTATTTATATCAATAATGCACTAATAAAAATATAATAATAATAAAAATGTTTGAAATGGAATTCTTGCCATCCCCAGCAATGGTTCTGTGGACTACAGACCAAGGAATGGCCCTTCTGAATCCTGTTGGATGATCATAAACAGACCCGGATGCCAAGAAGGAGTATTGTCAAGCCTCAATAAAGTAATTGGGAAGGGACCTCCCCACATACACACACACACAAAAGCAATGGAGTAGATGAAGAGTATGGTATCTACTAATTCTAACAGTTTTGCAAGTGTATTTATACATCTTTTTCCAACCTCCACATATCTTCCAGACACCATCAGTTTTAAAACTTTCAAAGGTTTTGATGTTTACCATTGCCCCCAATGCACCATCTTCCAAATGATCCCAAGTCCTATTGGCTGTTCCCTGAACCTTCTCTCATACATTCCTTTCCTTCTCCATTTCCACACCCATAATCCCTAATAAAGTCCTGAAAACTCTTTTCCCACATGACTGCAATGCTTTCTTCTAACTTTAAGCTATCCATCTCAATCTAATCATTCTACCAGTTATATGTATATAAACACACAAATCTAAAATCAATAACTCAATACTATCTTTCCAGTCAAATGTTTAACACACTGTTTTTCATAGATGGGTCAGAGACAGACATTTATTCAATACCAGACATAATACATATTGTTTCCTCCACTTAAATATCTTTTATTATCTTTACCCAATTAAAATTTGAAAAACACAAAAGTTAGGTAAATTCCTGAGGCTGGGTTGGAGATAGAATTTAATGCTTTGTTGTATTCCTCATTTTCATAAAGTAATATTTTTTCTTCCTTTTTTCTTCTTTCATTTTTCTTAAGTACATATCCTTCCCAATCTTCTGAAACTTTTTTTCAGATATCCATAGAAGATATCTATAGAGAATAATTTACTGCTATTAAGAAAAAAGGTGAGATCCAATGTCTAGGGAATATTGGAAGAAGATTGTACACACTGTCCAAAAGAAAGGGGTGACTCAGTTCAGATAAATTGTGTCATCTGATGAGAGAGCTTGCCTGGTGTTTTCTTGTGATTATGTGGTTTTTACATAATGACAAGAATACCACGGAAATGACAGGTGGTTTTTGGTGCATCTTATCAGGAGTTACATGATGTCTGCATGTCTTGTTCCTTTTTATATTAACTTTGAGCACTTGCTTAAGAAGGTGTCTGCCACATCTCACTAATGTAATTACTATTTTTCACTTTGTAAGTCATTTAGATCTTACAGAGAAATACCTTGAGATGCTGCAAATATTCTGTTTCAAACCATAATTTTGCGCATGTAATTGTAGCATCCGTTGACGATTTCTGCCCACAACAAATTGTGACTTTAGTGCGCATTGGAATTCTGCCATAAGGAAAAGCTGTACCTTCTCTATCACCTGTTCTTTTACTGAATCATTTATTTATCATATTACCATTATTTATTTTATTGCTGCAATTGTCCCAGTTTTGGTCATGAGGAGTTTAAGTTGGCCCTATGCAGTTTTGACATTTTGCCATCAATTTTTGAGCACTTTCTTAGTTCCTGGCAACGCCTGAACGCCCCAGGCTCATGTTGTACTCTTCCTACCCCAGGTCTGAAATTCCTCCAGGAGTTCTGATTACTTGTATTAGGGAATGTGTATTTAGGAATAAATTCCTGAGCCCTGGGTATGTTGCTACTTTGTCATTAAACTTTTGTTATCACTCCTAGGCCCTCTCAGCAAACAGGTTTAGGAAAAACCCATACACACCTTTATCTATTTATGTCTATTGACTACATATTAAAAACTATTAGTTCACATAAATACATAATACCACAGGGTTCATTCTAGCTTTTCCCTTTTCCTTCTTTCTCATATTTTTATAGATGCATTAAATTATATATAATAATAATAGGGCTGGAGCTGTGGCTCAGCAGTTATGGCTCTTGCCTGGCATGCACAAGGATGCAGATTCGAACCCCAGCACCACGTATACAATGAAGTGTGGGAGTGATGAAAGCTACATGAAAAACTAAGTAAAAATTGATTCTTTTTCTCTCTCTCTCACTGACCCGCTCTATCTAAAAAATTAATAATTATACATAATAGTAGGACTCGTTGTTATATACATATTCATATACAGACACAATGTGATATAATTTGGTCAATATCATTCTCCAGTGCCACTCCTTTCCCTCCCATCCTCCCTCCTCCACATCTCTTTCCTCCACTCTACTGGTCTCTCTTCTATTTTCATGAGATCCTCACCACCACCACCACCACTTTTTCCCAGCTTTTGTCTCTCTACCTTGCACACATAAAAGAAAACATGTGAACCGTGACTTTCTGAATTTTGCTTATTTCATTTAATGTAATATTCTCAATTTCCATCCATTTTCCTGCAGATGATATTTCATTCCTCTATTAGACTTGCACTTTCCTATAACTTTTTTCTCTACCCGTGAGAAACCAGGCTCTTGTTAGCTACAATATATTTACTTATTTGCTACTCTTAGCATGCACATTAAGTAGTCTCAGAATTGATAATAATGCTCCAGTATACAATATTCATTTATAGTTCTTTTAAAGTTTTATAGTGTATAACCCAATATTGTTTTACATATTTTCTTAGATCAGTTGCTTTATTCCACATCTCCCTGAGGTGTGGTTATTCTTATATTTCTTTCTGAGTTCTTCCCACATTCTTGTTGACTTTAATTAATTAATTGACCCAGCTATTATTTTGAGGTGCTAAATACTGTCATATTTAGAACTCTATAAGAGAGCTCTTCTCAGGAAAATGTTCCTCCCTCCTCACCCTTTTACCATATCTCCATCTCCCATTCTTTTTTTTTTTTTAACAATACAATCCCCAAACTGTATTTTTAATTGTTAATGCTTTTTTAAATTTATTTTTTTATTCATTCAACATAGTCTTACATATTAGAGGGAATCACTGTTAGATATTCATGCATAGATGGACATTTACAAAGTAAGTTAAGGTTAATCTTAGTCCAGAATCTCCCCCCTTCTACCACTCCCCACTCCCATGTCTCCTCTGCTATACCCCCATGTTATAAATAGAAATGAGCATATACATATGTGTTAATTTTTTAATTTTCTGATCTTCTCTTCCTGCCTGTGTATAGTTGGGCTTGTCATGGGAGTCGAGGGTTCCCTCCTAATTCCTCCCTTCCTGTGCTGCCTCCCTCCCTTCTCCCCCCAGCTTCATTGTTATGATTCCCTCTGCTTGTGTAAAATCTCACCTATGTTGAGTTTATTATTTGAGCTTAGCTAACTTTCAATCTGTCTTAGATTTTACTGCAGCTTTCACAGATCAGAGAAAACATTTGGCCCTTAACTCTCTCAGTTTGGGATATTTCACTCAGCATAACGTTTTCATCTCTGTCCATTTGGCTACAAATGCCATGATATCATTCTCTCTAGTAACAGCCATCTTGCATTCCTGTTATCGGATCATAACTACATTCTGTATGTTATCAGTCTCACTTATTTCTTTCTTCCTATACTGCTTTTTGTACAAACGAACAGACCATTTGTAATTTATTATATCCTCTTTTTCTCTTACATGAGATATTGCATATGCTGATGTTCTTTTGAATTTTCTGTGAGTGAATTTAGTTTGTCTTGTACAATTTTCCATATTAGTTCCTAGAGATTTTCCTTCTCCTCATAGCTCCATCCTCACATGGATGGGCCATAGTTTGTTAAACCAAGCCCTTCTTAACAGCTATTTAGATTGCTTCTAAAATTTTATAATTATAGCAATTAATGCTTTGTGCCCCTATGTATTTTAAATTATTCGGAGTATATCTGTGACTAAAATTTTGATCTAAAGTTTCCTGGTTTAATTCTATTTTAGATCAAATGCCATATAGTCAAGAGCATTTTGAAAACTAAAATATCATATGAAATAATGTTAATGCTATGCTAATAGTATTATTTTCTTTTGGTAGTCTAATTATTACTTCTTTAAAACAGTGTAATTCAATAAACATTTCTCCTCAGCTATTAGATCGTATTTGTAAATTTGAAATCTTCCCCATGTGTTTAATTTCTAACATGTTCAATCATACCTTCATTGATTAAAAATATTCTATGGCTTATTTTCACTTAAAATTGAAATTATATTTTCTAATCCTAAAAAAATCAATTGTTATATTAAATTGTTTTATTGCTTTGGAGAAGGGAGACAGAAATCATAGACTACAGCCCTAATCTGGTTCCTTCTACTTCCTAAGTATGATATTAAATAGGGTAGAAGGAGAAAAACTGGATCACAGGATGCTATGGGCCTCTCCAAGTGGTCTGACAACTAACTGGATAGGTTTAGAGACTCTCCTCCCTCCTGGCAGGAGGGCTTGCACCCCAACTCAGCTTTCTGTGAGACTAGGTGCTCTCAGGGACCTCCAGGGCTCTACCTCCTGCACGGCTGATATTTAAAATTTGTGAAGGATGCTGCACAGACTATTTGGGATCTATCCCTGATCCTGCCTCTAGCCTGGGTTTAAGGAATCCCTCAGGTACCCCAGCCTAGTTCATCAGGACACTGCCCTTACAAGGGAACCAAGGAACATTTACTACCTTGTCTTGTGCTTCATTGTGACCGCAAAAGACTTGTTTAATCCATCATGAGATTATTGCCAGATCCAACTAAGCCTCAGATTGTTACTTGCTAGGAAGCTCTAAAGTTTTGGTGAGATATTGGTCCCGGATTCTGCAATTTCAGTAGATTTAACTGGATAAATCTATGTAGCAAAAATAATTTGGGGTCTTCTAATAGGCAATTCTGATATAGCTTCAGATAGATGCCTTACTTATGTAACCAACTGCACCACTACCATATACAACATAGAGTCTAACTTGCCAACATTGTGGTGAGGACCTTGCTGTCTGGGTCAGTGGGTCACAGTTTGGAACTTGCATCAAAACCTCTTTCTCCATGGTTAGAGGACTGGATTTAAAGACAGAATTTGATATATTACCTCAAATTTTTTTTAAGGGACAGAGAGAGAGAGAGAGAGTGAGAGAGAGAGAGAGAGAATCAATTTTATTAAGTTTTTCATGTGGCTTTTGTGGCTCTGACACTTCATTGTGTATGTGGTGCTGGGGTTTGAACCCGTGTCCTCGTGCATGCCAGGCAAGTACTGTAACCACCAAGCCATGGCTCTAGCCCCTAAATCCAAACTTTTAAGAATTACAATATTACAGTTATTTTTTCAAACTCAAGAAATCATAAGGAAAGCAAAGTTGGTCACAAACATTTAAAAAAATATCTAGGTAATATTGTTCTTTTGTTCATACCTCCTCGATCTCGGGCAGCTAAACTTTGACCCCTTCTTAATGTAATGTCCAACTGGTACATTCCGGGATCAGCCGAAGGGACATCTGCATTACTGGTTCCAACAGTGTTTATTTTCTGGAAAATAAGAAATATACAAACTATTACATTTATTATTTCTGTTCTGTTTTCTCCAATGGGGGACTTTGTGTAGCTTAAACCAAATTGTAAGAGTTAGTCAATAAAAAAAAGAAACTTCCAATTTCACATAGTATCATAATCAACAAGATCTATAAAGGTTTTGAAATTCATGAAATCCTTTAGATGCAAAATAAAAATATGGCAGATACAAAATATCCTGTTTTAACTCAGATTATGGATAATAAATATAATATAAAAAACATTTCCTATGGAAGACAAATTCATCTAAAAAGGTTAATACAGGAATGGTCTCTAGAAGTAAAAAATATAATAAATGATGAATGGAGAATAAAGATGTGCAGAAGCTGATTTCCATGTAACTGAAAATTAAAATGATTTATTCAGGTGACTTTGCTGACTCATTTATCTATGCAAACGAACTCCAACTGATGGATTACATACTTCTTCTATTTCAGCCCCAATGTAAAAAATGATATAATTGTATGGAAATAAATTCTCCTCGCATTTTGACAGTATTTGCAAGAAACAAATTCTCAATGGTGCTAAATAATGAATGCTACTTTCTATGGAATTAAAGTGCACAAACTATTTCTGGATCTAAAAACCTTTCCAAGGCTGCCTCTATAGAATATTTTTAGCAACATCATACTCTTAATAACTCACTAGTCATTGAGTTACAAACATTTCCAAGAGGAATAACTATAAGAAAACAACATAAAAGAAAAACATTCAGTAAGAATTTTACAGATCAAATTTTACATTATCTTCCATTTTGTATGTAGTAATAAGGTTCTTTTTCTTCCATGTTTGAGATTATTTTAAAATTTATAACTTTTTTCCTGTTGCAAAAAAATGTTCTCTTATTATAAAATATGTAAAGATAAGGTAAAATAATAGGTAATAGGCTGGTTCTTTTAATTCCATAATTCACATGAAATTCATCTATAAAGTAGCATTTTTTAAATTTTTACTGAGATATAATGCACATAACACAAATTCGCAGTATATTTTCCTGAGGTTTTAAGACCAAGATAAGAAATTTTCCTTTTAGAACAATTATTATTTAAAATAAGAAGCAGCATAATTTTGATTAATAACCTGAAGTCATCATATTTCCTATGGTAACAATAAAGAATTCACTCTCTTCCTCCAATATCCTGGTTTCTATAAATGACATCAACATTCCCCAGTTACTCAGGCTAGAAATTGCTGAGCCATCTTTGACTTCATCATTTGCCTCCCACTTATATCTCAATAGCTGCCAAGTATCATCCACTCCATTTCTGTATTATATAGCACAACTACCTTTTTCTGTGAATCACAATTATCACTAGTTTGGATCATGACTTCAAACAACAGAGGAACGAAAAGTAAAATTCAATCCAATTAATCTACAGCCTTGTGATTACCAATTATTACAATTTGGGGTATATCCTTTCTCACTTTTAACAGTCCTTTACAGACATATATTCATAATACTGTTTTAGTCAGCTTTTTATCACTGCAACCAAAAGACCTGACAAACAGTTTTAAAGGCGGAAACGTTTACTTGGAGCTCATGGTTTCTGAGATCTCAGTCCACAGATGTCCACAGATGGCCAGCTCCATTGCTCTGAGCCCCGGATGAGGCAGAATATCATGGCAGATGAGAAAAGCAGGTGAGGACATGACCACCAACAAGCAGAGAAAGAGTTCCACTCACCATGGACAAAACACAATCCCCAAAGGTATGCCCCCAAAGACCCACTTCTTCTAGCCATACCCTACATGCCTACAGTTACCACCCAGCTAACGTCTATCAGTGGATTAATGCACTGATCAGGTTAAGATTCTCATAACCCAATCATTTCACCTATAAACTTTCTTGCATTGTGTCACACATGAGCTTTTGGGGGACACCTCATTTCTAAACCATAACACATATGCTTGCACATATATTTTATGGTTGTTTTCAGTTTTCATTTTTAACAAAGCTAGTATTATATTATTTTGTCTATTTTGATCATTTAAGAATAATATCAAGGGCATTTTTCTGCCTATAGATACCTCTCTAAATTTTTTCAGGTTTAATGAGGTATAATCTACCAAATTGTATGATTATAGGGTGTACAATGTGACGAGGTGATACTCATATATTTTGTGAAATGATTACCATAATTTAGTTACAACATATCTCTTACTTCATCTAGTTAACCTTTTTTGTTTTGCTTTATTTTGTGGTGACAACATTAATAAATTTCAAGTATGCAATTCAGTATGTTTACCATGATATATAGTCATTACACTATATACTGGATTCCCTAAATTATTTATCTTATAGCTGAAAGTTCGCATGCTTTGACCCATATTCTCCCTTTTCCTTTACCTCCTAGCCCTGGTAACCACTTTTTTTTAAAGGCATATTATCTTCCTAGTGTGGTAATATCATAGTTTCTCCATTGTTTACCTATCGATGAACAGTTGTGTTGGTTTAAGTGTTTGCCAATAAAGGACTAGGGATCTTATTTCTCTTATTTGATAAAATTTTCCAAAAAAGTTTAAATTATTATACTCCTATCAAAAGTATGTAAAAGGGGGCTGGAACAGCGGCTCATTGGTTACGGTGCTTGTCTGGCATGCGCAAGGATGCAGGTTTTAACCCCAACACCACGTACACAACAAAGTTTCAGAACAACAAAAGTCACATGAAAAACTAAATAAAATTGGTTCTCTCTCTCTTACTGCCCCTCTCTCTTTAAAAACAAGTATGTAAGAGAACCTATTTATCATACCTTAATCAGCTATCATATTACTATTCTAATTTTTTTTCAAGTTTTATGGACAAAACCCATTATCAGCCTTTAATATGTATTTTCAGAGCTATGATCTGGTGTCCAGAAACTAGCAAAAAGGAGAAGAGAGTGACAAGTGTTCACTGGGCTGTGCAGAAGACACCCATCTGGAAAGAGGAAGTCAACCAAGGGCTTTGAAACAACTTTTCAAAGAATAGTTTGTACACTGGTTAATTCATAAGCAGGATTTCAGATCCCCAGACATTTGCTGACTTGCAAGTGTATTTTAAGCAATTTATTCGGTTCTTTTATATATGCATTATTTCCAAATAAACAATTCTATTAATGAATATTAAGCTTAGATAGACTAGTACTTTCTTTAAAAAACGGAATGCGATCTGCAGAAAAGGAATGATTTTCTACCCAAACCACATCCTCTTCTAGAGTTTTGAGAGGTACTTTAAAGACACAAAAAGTTGAAGGCTCAGACATCTATAACTTTTGTAGTCTTCCTTACTATTCAGTGTTCTTGAACTTTAGAATACATACTTTATAGAGTAACTAGTTTTATATTTACGTTGCATATTGCAAACTATCTGAGGGTAAGGAATTTCCAAAGACAATTTTAACTACAGTAGACTGTCCACTCCTGCTGTTTTAAATTTTAATGCCTGGTTAAGATATAATTTCACTGGACTTATCGGCTGTATTCATTTTCTTTTCTACAAATTTCTCACTTATATCCTCTGCTCATTTTCTACTATGTTGTCTTTTATGAAACGGCCTGTTAGAAATAATTTCTCTCAAGTATATTTCGAAAATTTCCTTCCAGTTTATCTTCTGTCTTTGATCTTTATACATATTATTAACCAGTTTAAGTTTCTTTCTTATATAGCTTTTGCACTCCTTCTCTACTTTTCTTTTCCTTCACTTCATCCCTTCATCCATCCCTTCCTTCCTTTTTTTTTTTCCCCCTTAACTCCGTATGGTGCTGAGGATCAAATCCTGGACCTTCTGGATGCTAGGCAGGTGCTCTACCACTGAGATCCTTTCCATATTTCTTATCTTACCTAAAAATCTTTTTACCACTTCAGAAGAATATATGATTATTTTATTATATTTTAAAAATATTTTTATAATTTTAATTTTTATGTGTATTTCTAAATCATCTGAAACATTTTAAATGTACTGTGTAAAATAGGAACCTAAGTATTTCCTTAGGGAGACAGTAGGTGTAACAGTACATATTAAAAATTAAGTTCCCACATGTATTTGGATATGCTTCTGAAATTCCTATAATCTATTCATTTCTGTGTAACTATCATACCATTTGATTATAATGACTTTAAATTCAAATATTTGTTGGGATGTAGCTGCTTATTTCTTGCTTTTTAGAAGTTTCCTGATGACTATTTTGTTATTTTTTTCTAGTTTAGCTGGGCCAGACCTGGGGTTGAGTACCAATTCTTCCACTTACTGCTTGTGTGACCTTGGGTAATTATGTAACCTACCATGTTCGTATTTATGTAATGGGACTATATTAATAATATTACCTTCTTGTGTTGTTTTGAGCATTAATACATATAAGATATTAAAATAATGCTTGGCACAATATAAGCATCCAATAAATGTGAGCTATTACTAGTTTTCAAAAATGAAAAAGACTAAGATTTTGATCTCAACTGCATTGAATTTCTATATTAACATGGGAAGGACTTATAGTTTCATGAAATTAAGTATTCCTCTAAAAGGGAAACATAATTCTTCATTTTCTCAGGTCTTGTTTTATGACCTTCAACAAAATGGTAGTATATTCTTCATATGCCTTTCTAGCTAATTTTATCCTTGGGTTTCATTTTTTTTTTTTTATAAAGAGAGAGGGACAGTGAGAGAGACAGAGAAAGAGAGAAACAACTTTATTTAGTTTTTCACATGGCCTTCGTTGCTCCAACACTCAGTTGTGTACATGGTGCTGGGGTTTGAACCCGGGTCCTTGTGCTTGCCAGGCAAGCGCCAAAACCGCTGAGCCACCGCTCCAGCCCCCTTGAGTTTCATTTTTATAGTAAATGGAGTAAATTTTTCTATTTCTATTTTGATCAGGTCATTGCTAGTATAATGGACAAATAACATTTTATATAGTGACTTAATCTCCTGTTACTTTGCAAGTCATATTTTGAGTTGCTTATATATAAAAATCATGCTGTCTGCAATATAATGCTGGTTTGAATCTTACTATCTCATGCTTCAATTACTTATTTCTTATCATATTATCTTCAAAGAGTGCTTAAATACAAGTTGTAGAGGGCATTTCTGAATAACATTTGATTTTAATGTTAATGTCTTTTAGTATTTCACTATTTAACATAACCCTGACTGAGTTTAAGCTTTTTCTTCTACTCCTTCTACTCTGAATGTACTTGGACTTTAAAAAATAACTTCTAAACTTTATCATTAGTCTTTCTGCTTCTATTTATAAGATCATATGGAGCTGGTGTGGGGGTGCACACCCATAATCCCAGGGGCTCAAGAGGCTGAGGTAGGAGTATTGCAAGTTCAAAGCCAGCCTCAGCCACTTATTAAGACCTTGACGCAAAATGGCTGGGGATGTGGCTCAGTGGTTAACCACCCCTGGGTTCAATCCCTGGTTCCCACCCCCCCACCCCCCAAAAAAGAGATCATATGGAATTTTTGGTTGGTTGTATAGTGACTTTATCTCCTGTTACTTTACAGGTCATATTTTGAGTTGTTTATATATATAAATCATGTTGTCTGCAATATAATGCTGCTTTGAATCTTATTATCTCATGCTTCAATTACTTATTTCTTATCGTGTTATCTTCGTTTTTTATTGGTTCTTTTAAGTTACATATAACATTAGGATTCACTTTGACATAATCATAAAAGCATGGAATATGATTTGGTTTAATTTAGTACCCAGTACTTCCTCTTTCTCTCCCATCCTCCCTCCCCCTGTTCCCTTTCCTCTACTCTACTAATCTTTTTGGTTTATAGCTTTTATTTTTTAAGTTAGTGCCTTGTGGATATCCATGGTGGTAAGATTCACTATGGAATATTCATATATGTACATATGAAAGTTAGGCCAGATTCATTCCACTGTTCTTCCCTTATCCAGACTCTCCTCCCTCCCTCTCAATTCCCTTCATCTAGTCCACCTATCTTTCCTCTATTTGGAAGGATTCCCATCCTTTTTCCTTTCTCTCTAGCTAGTGTGCTCCTCACTCTCTTCCCTCACTTATTTTGGACTAGCTTTTGGTTGGTAGATTTTTCTAACATTGAATCATATATTTGTATTTTGGATAAACTTTACTTGGAATGTGAATTAATTTGATCTGATACATAGTCCTGATTATGTTCCAAACTATACGTCATACCCCAGCATACTTGAGTACATCTCTATTTCTTACTGAGGGATTCATAGGCCCCATTGTAGAATTCAAACGTATTTTCCAGACTGACCTTTGACTTTTCTCTTTCACAAATTTTGGCTCAATTTTCTTAATAGAATAGGATTTATGCTTTGTTAATCATTCTATCTCCATCAGGACTGCCTTCGCCCTCTTGTTTCCTATGCCTTCCCACCTCCTGTTTTATTGCCTTCTCCAAAGACCAATTTACTAGTATCTTTCTTTTCCATTGCCGCATTATATTTCAAATGTCATATTTGTCATTTTAGATTTTAAACTTTTAAGATCAGGGAATACAGTAAGAATCAAATTGAACATAAATTAATAGAGGCACTAAGGATAAATGTTTTTAATGACACATGATCTAGCTGAGTAGATACCTACATGGGGATTTTTAACTAAGCTGGCTAAGCCATGACCAGTTTGTTCTCTCTTCTCCTGAGCGTGTGTGTGACACAGAATGTGTGTTGGCACCTTCCTTCCAGAGGAACTCAAGTACATCTTAGAATCCTTCTCTTTATAGTGCTCTAGGCAGCTATAATCAATTGATCAAAATTGACACTTAAAATGAACTCGTTCCACTCAGGAGCTATAATAAAAGATAGACTGCAGTATGGTGGAGGCATTCAATCAGTAGGAGAACAGGAAAGACAGATCAGTTATCATGGGAGAAGTATCTGAGTCGGCTTTGTAGAGATACACTGGAGTAGGGTTTGAAAATAAACATAGGATTTGAAAAGTGAAGATCTGCAAGAAGGGAACATCAGGAAAAGTCAACCTGATCCAATGGTGATTACAAGAAAGCCCATCACTGGGTGAGAAATAAGGTGGAAGCTGACCTACAGTGACACCAGGCTGAGAAGAGTTTTAGCCTGTGGGCAATGGAAATGGTCAATGCTTTTGCAGAGAGAACCGGTAAAGCAGGGCTCCTAACAAGCATTCATTGTGTGTCTGTCGTGGTCATACTCTGGGCTAAATGCTCAGATATTTGAGATGAACAAAACCTGTTTTGTTTTCTTTTCCCCCTCCTGTAGGATACATGAGAGTAGAGAAATCCTGTAGGCACAGGAATTATTTAAAAGGTTTTATAACAGTTCTGTTTAAGTCACAAGAACAGCAGTAAGAGAAACAAAAGATGGATTCAAAGATACTGAGTATATTCAAACTGAATTTGCTAACTGACAAGATGTGGCAGATGTGGGAACTGGATGAATGAGTCATACAGAAGTTTGAGCTGAGCTTCAGGGTGAATGGTAATGCCAGAACTAGAGAAATGAGAGGGCAAATTCCAGGCCACCACAGTGTCAACTCCAAGGGTCCCCCAAGTCTGAGAGAGAAGGACATCAGGAACTTCAGTAGATCTGGAGAGATACCTTCCCACAGGCCCGCCACAGTGATTCCAAGAAGAAAACATCAGCAGGCTGCCGTGGAGGGGTGCTAGAGAAGTGTGTGTATTTACATGTGTGTTTGTATGTATGTATTATTGAAGAGTGTCTTAAAATGCTTATTAAGTATCCAAATATGAGTAGATATTAGAAACATGTGTCAGAAGCACTAGCTCTGAAACAGTTATGTCTTTTCAAATATCTTTAATGACACATCCAACTTGTCTGTGCTGGTGATTCGCTTTTGAAGCCAGAGAAACAGCCCTTTCATGGCCATTTATCACATATATAAGGAGTTAATGACCTGTGCAGTTTTTTTTTTGTGCAGTTATTTTTAATGTCTGTGTTCATGATAGACTGGAAGCTCCATGAAGACAGAGGACACATCTGTGGTTTTCACAGATGTATCCCTGACACATCCCTGATACTTAGCAGAGTTCCTGGCAAGGAACAGATGATTGGTACATATTTATAAAAGAACTAAGATGTTAATGCCTGAAAAAGAGTTTAATTTTTTAACTCTTCCCAGTAGCTCTGTATTTACAGAGGTCAACTAGAGAAAAAACAGCAACACAAAGGGATGACTGTCTAATAAAGACTCCTAGGCAGTGAGTATCTGGGTGGGGAGGACACTGGAGTATCTAAGAACTTTCACACCTAAGTTCTCTAAATCCCATGCTTATTATTCCAGTGTTGTGGGCTCAGACATTCCCAAATCAGATACCTTTGATTTCTAGTACTAGGATATGGAATTTAAAAAAAAAAGCAACAGTTACTTTTGTAGACATAAATGCTACCTATCTTAGTCTGGGTTACTGATAAATGAAAGAGGTTTATTTTGGTTCACAGTTTCAGAGGCTAGGGAGACACTGGCATCTGCTTAGCTTTGGGTGAGAGTCAACTTGCTTTGCAACAACCTACTATCTCAGAAACCAACCTAATCCCACAAGAAGGAGAACTCACTCCCCCAAGGAAAGCATTGATCCCTATTAAAGACCACATTTCCCAGCTCCACTAAACTGGCAATCAAATTTCAACATGAGTTTCTGTGGGGCCAATCCACATCCATGTAATAGGACCACCTCTCTTAATAAGCTTTTTATATTGCTCAAATAAAAATTAACCTCTTTTTCTCTGCTGATCTACTCTTTTTTTTTTCTTTCTGGTTTTCTAGCCTACATTTCTGGATTCCAAATGATGCATCAGATAAACATTTAGAGACTTAAGAAATAAAGTATAGGAAACACCAGGTGCTCTCTGAAATTCATTATTCTTCTTTAGTTGGTAAGTTGATCTGCTTCTACTCTGTTTACTAGCATTCTAATTTTGAAGACACTGCAGAAAACATAGGTTGACTCACTCAATGTGTATTCCAGACTCCACTGATCTTTAGTTTCTGTCAAAGAGGCTAGAAAACTAAAAACTATACTTCCCTGTTCACCTTGGAGCTAGGATTGTGTTATGTGACTTGGGTTCTTCAGTTACATGATTCTTGTTAGAAGTGAGCACCGTGGCAGCCTGAGACCTTGGTATTGGAACTGTCTAGTTCTTCTTGGGAAGCCATGGCAAATGTTGGTGTCTATCTGTGGATCATAAGTGCCATAGAAGAGGCAGCAGTAGCAAAGGTATAATGTGGTTGGTCTTTTCCCGGACCTCTTTAGCATCCAACACCAGGCCTCTTGCCCTGACTTTCTATTAAATTATCTGGACTGGATTCTGTGTTCTGCAAACTAGAACCCTCCTCAGATCAATGGCCGGTAGTAGAAATGAATGCAGGCAGGAGATCTTTAGAGAGGCAGTCATCTGGATTATCTGACAGTAACACCAAAGGAAGGGACACAAGCAATGTCATGAGTTGGTGAAGCAGCTACTTAATTACCTGGGAATTAAGAGCCTTACTAATGGCCAGGTCCTGCAGACCAAGCAACTGCTGTGATCGAACATGATGAAGGGTACAGGAAATGGGGCAAGAGCCTGTTCTCACTGGACTGAAAGTTTGAAGAGGAATGATGAGTTCAAAACCTTAATTCCAGACTGTTAAAAATTATACAGCATACACAGATATAAACAAAACTATCCCAGGTAAACTGGATGCATGTTACAGGAACCAGAGGGAGGGGATAGTACTGGGGTTTGAACTGAAGCAAATTATGTTATATGCATTTGTGGATATGTCAAAACAAACTCCAAGATCAAATAAAACTGTAATGCAATATTAAAAACAAAAAAATAAGCCTTCAGTTAACCAGAAAGTAGAAACAACCAAATCATGGGAATGATTCCGATCATATCAAAGCTTCTCTTTAGAATGAAAGCACAAAAATTGGTTTAATTCTGGGATTTTGATTTTCCAATATTCTAAACCAAACAAAATGAGCCTGTAAATACTCAGGTCCAAGAAATGACAACATTTACTGCTGTTGGAAAAACTACAGAATTCGGTGCTACCAGAAGGTCTATCTGGGGATTCCCACGACGCTGATCACGCATCTGTTTCTGGTCCTCTAAATTGATTGTTCTGAGCAGCATCACTTCACTATTGCTGACAACCTTTCCATCCACACATAAGGTTTATAAAATAACCTGAGTCAAAGCCACAGAAACTCTTTTCTTGATCCTTACATGGTCTACTCCTTTTTGAAATCAGACTGAGAACCCAGACTTTTTGGTACAAGGTACAAATCCAAGGCTGAGAGAACAGGTGTCAGAGCAACTGTTAGCTTCAGCCCTGTGCCATTCTTTCTGCGTTTTTTTTTTTTTCTTAATCTTAAAGCTGGGGTAATAGATGCCTCACAAAGAACCATTTTAATTATGAGATAAAGTGTGTCAAAGTGCTTAGTAAATGTAAGAAAATACTTAGGGAGTAATTTAGGGGCAAGAGAGGGGAGGTATTATAAGACAAAGGAAATATTACAGGCATCAGAGCACGAAGTCCTAGAGGTAAGGCCTAGCTAGAGTATTAAACTGCTATAAGGCACAAGGAGATTTTTGAGCTATACGACCCTTGTTTTCCTCTTTAAAAATATAGAGTTGTGAAAAGTAATAATAATAATGTAACTGAAAGCGCTTAGGAAAGACCAATTTAAAAAGTAGGTTCTTCCTGTTTCTTTTTTTTTCTGCAAATTATAATATGTATTATGTATATGCACTGCTAGTGTTTATTAATGGATAATTGGTGATTTGAAAGAAGCTAGCAGATCTTGATTGGGTTAAGTCTGGGGCCTTTGGTGCTGTTATATTACTTAATGATTGCTATCCTTACTATAATATTGGTCAGACATGAGACCAAGATAGATTTTATGTTTATTAACTCTTTTGAGCTTTCTGTCTTTTGATGATACCCAAAACATACTCTTTCTTCCTTAAAGAAAACCAAATTTCATTAAAAAATAGACCTAACACCAAATAAAATAACTCTGAAAGCAAAAAACTTCCTACACTAACAGGCTTCCTATACTGAGTGATTGATATACCTTGCTTGCCACATATGCTTCTGCCAATAAATGTTTCGATCAATTAAGATCAGTTTTACTATTTCCAAAATTTGGGCAATACATCATGAGAAACACATAATTTTTGAGGATTTGAATCTTTCTGATTATAATAATCTCAGAGGCAGAAACTTGTGTAGCAGGCATTTTACTTGATGCTAACCATTTGGAATTTTGCTGAAAAAACACATTCATATCTATGCCTTCACGGGTAGAAAAACCTCTGCTTTGGGGTAAACAGCTCTATAGTGTCCCCCCTTTTTCAATGAATTACAAAGTGCTTTTTTATCAGCATTTATTTTTAGAAGCTTATTGTTTCTTTCAAAGTTAACTGCAGGTTCAACTTTCTTTGAAAGTTAAACCCAAAGAACAAAATAATACTTTAGTAGAACTCTAAAGTGGTTCATATGTATGCAGCATTTTTATTGACATGGACAAATTCTTAGGGAAAAAACGCTGAGGTAAGAAATCAGATGCAAAACTGCATACAGAATGTGAATTGGGTTAATTATATTTATGCACTGCAAAATGACAGGAAGAAAATATAACAATATGCTAGCAAGGGTTGTTCTGTATATGACAGAAGATTAAGTAGTTTCCCTACTTTTAAGAAGTTTTCAACAAATGTGTGGCATGTATTATTCTAATAAGTATTTTAAAATAAAAACATGATTCCCTCCTGCTTCTATCCATTGATGACTATGTTAAAGACAGTATGAAATAGACTTTTAAACTTGCTTTGACCCAACAAATACCTTCACATGGAGTAAAGCATATCAACATACCATTTTTATTGATACAGGAATATAAAATAAAGTTCATGTATACTTCATTCCCTTAAACGCTTTCATGGTCACAGGTGTGGAACTGTGGTTGGAGAATTACTTCATATACTCAGCTGTGTAAATAGCACCTTATTCCTCCTAGGTAAAATGAGATCACAAAAATGGAACTACCCGTGAAGCCTGGTACAGAAGACCTCTCAATGAATACTGTGATTTTTATTTCATTATTTGCCACCTTTGCAAACTGTGGTAGAAGTTATTAAAAAGTTTTCAAGCAACAAAATAAATAACAGCATTGGATTATAATCTAAAGCATAAAATATCCATGAGTCTACACTGATATAAATTATTTGTAAAAACAATTGAGTAAATAAAGACATACATGGTGGAGAACAGACAAATTAGTAATGCAGAATAATTCAAAATAATTTATGTAGATAATCTTCCTTAAGGAGGTGGCCCAGATTAAGGGTGGTCTTCATGGAGTAATTTCCTTCCCCAGAGAGAAAGACAGACAGGCTTGTGGGAGGGGTCATGGGGTGAGGGAGGGAATTACTGACAGTTACTACCCCAGCCAGGGGAGGAGAACTGACATCAACAGTCCTGGGCCTTGTTGATAGCATACCCCCTTGATAAGATGTGAGGAGATGGGCCTCCTCCTTTACCCAACCATGAAAAATAAAAAAATAAAATCAAACACAAGTCGAAGGGCGTTCTATTAAAATATCTGACAGTACTCCTCAAAACTGACAAGGTATTAAAAGAAAAAAAGGATAATCTGAAAAGCCACCATAGATATGAGTAGCCTAAAGACACACAAAAGCTAAATGAAGTGTGATATCTTGGAACAGAAAAAGGACTGTAATTTAAAACTAAGAAGACCCAAAGTATGAACCTTCATTAACATTACAGAGTCAATATTGGTTCATTAATTGTGACAAATGCCCCATACTAATGTAAGATATTAATATGGGGGCAACTGGGCATGGGGTGTATGGAAATTCTCTGTTCTACCTTACAACTTTTCCACAAACCTAAAGGTATTCCAAAACAAAAAGTTGTTTTGGGCTGTGCATGGTGGAGCATACCTGTAATTCCAGCTACTCTGGAGACTAAGGCAGGAGGATCACAAGTTTGAGGCCAGCCTGCACATCTTATTAAGAGTCTGCCTCAAGATAAAATAAAAAGGGCTGAAACAAAAAAAAAAAAAAAAAAGGGCTGGAGGTGGGGAGATAGAAGATGGCGGCCACCCCACCAGCAGTGACTCCTAGAAGCTCCAGAGAGTCACCTCACGCTGCAGGAGAGAACGCGGATTCCCACGGTAGGACGAAGCTCCCAGTGTGGGCGAACATTAACCTCAGCTAATTTTTTAACTCCAAAGGAATAGTGAAGAGCATCAACGAAAATAAAGGAGGAAGTTTGTGGCACCTGTGTGACCAGCCCCACACCCTGGGGGAGGGGCGTTTCCCAAACGGGAGGAAACGAAGCAAGTTTCCTAATCAAAAATCCGTACTCTGGCCTCGAACTCCCTGATCTGACTGCTCTTCATTTACATGAACTTGGAATTAAGCTCGGAAATTAATTGCTCACACTAGCGAACTTACAGCTGTTCCTGCGAAAGGCAGCAGTCGGCGCCCAATTGTGACGTACTCCTGAGGGCGGGGCTGGCTGCTCAGCAAAAAAATGCTCTCGGTCTCTCAGCCGCCACGGTCAGAAAACCAGAACCTAAAACTGAGCAAGGGAGCAAGTTTCCTAACCACGTACCCTAACGCGACCAGCTGCAAACTCCCTGATCGGACTGCTCGTAATTTACCTAATCTTGCATAAATCGCTGGGAATTAATTACTCACATTAGCGAACTCATAGCTGTTTGTGAGGAGGCCGGCCACCATTCTGACATGTCCCTGGGGATGGGGCGTGTCCGTGAGGGTGGGGCGGGTCGCCCAGCAGCATTATAGGACCTCAGTCCCCGAGACCAGAAACAGAAGTTACCACCCCCCCACCAACTGGCCATCTGCCCTGGGGGCTGTAGGGTTCTGCCCTTCACCTCTCCAGCTCCCAAACCTCTCCATTGGTGACCTTCCGCCCTTTGGTCCATCCCCCTTCCCACCCAAATAGGAGGAGCCTGCGAACAGAGCTTGCTACAGCAGGGAGCATCCTTCTATAGGGGATCCTCTGCTTTAGCCTCTCCTTGAAATCTGCCTCAGGAAGCTTTGAATATAGGGGGCAGCTCAGGCTTCCCCTTAGCATCTGAGCTCCTTGCATAGCCAAGGCTTCATAGGCCTGGACCTCTCTAGCAGGGCGCCTCCTAGTGCTTGCAACGGAGAATCACATAAGCACTGGCATGATCTGGTCCATTTTCTGAGGGGTCCAGTCAACCCCACAGAGCAGCCCTTGGGACTTCTGAAGATCACAAGACACGCAAAGTGGGTCACCAGTGATCCTGAGGAAGCAAGTCTCAGGCTAGCCATTCTCCTTGGATCAGTCAGAGACCCACGCATCTACAATAGGATCAACTCAATTGTCTACAACTTCTGAGCCCCAGGTCCAAGAAATATTTAGAGTGTGGATTGGCAGAAAACAACCATCTCAGGATTATAGCCCAGGGAGAGCTGAATACCCCTTTGCAACAGAAAATTTTGAGGAGATCCTCTAAGAAAATCCAGACCACCGGACTCGACCAATCTGCTTCTCCCCAAACAAGCTCAACTCCGAAGAATCACCAGCTTGATGTTGGATTTGATCACACCACCCCATGATACATACCTCCTGATTTAAGGGCCAGAACATCTCAGAACGATACCAACTAGTTTTATGTTTTCTTTTTCATTTCTTCATTTTTATTATTATTTTTTAAATTTTTAATATTTTTTATAACAGGAATCCAGCTGGAAAATAATATTTTTAAATTTTTAACATTACTGTGGGTTTTTGGGGTTTTTTTTCTTTTCCTTCTTTTTCCACTGCTCCTTTCTTGCCTTACGATTAATTCTGAATTTTGGTGTCTGTGGATGTAAATACTTATCTGTGAGTATGTATTGGTGACTGGCTCTTATTTCTTTAGGTCTTATTGAACCCTACTGCTAACCTCTTCCTCCACTGTACTCTGGTAATCCCTACATATAAGCATCTTTCTCTCATTCTCACCCCAAGTCTTTACCCTACCCGCACCCCAGTCCTATGTTTTCCTTAGTCCTAATAGAATAGCCTATTCCCCCCAATCCCTAGTTCCCCTATATTCTATAACAGGTATGATTTTATACCTACCCAATTCACTTCCTTGACTTCCTAGTCAATCCCTCTCCCCAATTTCAGAGAGACCCTAATACCTGAAGAAATTGACACGCTTCAAAACAGCTACTTGCTTGGTATCATACTACACAGTGAGAGTTCTCTCAAAGAAAGCTGCCACTATTGGTGCTAATCATCAGCTCATCTGTGTCAGTAGAAATGGCCTAGTATTTGCACCTATAGCCTCTCAAATTCTCACAGAACCATCTGGCATCTTTAGGTCTATATTGACCAAATAACTCCTCTTCACAATGAAGCAAAGTCATAAGAAGCTCCAATTTCTCCAATAAGAGTAACAAGGCTGAAATAAAAGGCAAGCTCTCTGACTCAGAAAATGAGGAAAAGGGGAAATAACTGTCCTCAAACCCAGAGCTCCTCACCTAAGGATACCATAGTGGGGGCCCTAGATGAAAACCAAAGACATTGTATCAGCATTATGATTAGTAATGCAAACAAAGAGTTGAGAGAGGAAATAAGGAGAGAGATCAAAGAGCAATTTCAAGAGATGAGAGACAAATTCTACAGAGAAATTAAGGATCAATTCCAGGAGATGAAAGATCAGCTGTACAAGGATATCGACATTCTGAAAAAAGGTGTAGCAGAGCTATCAGGATTGAAAAACACGGTTACCCAATTCAAATCTTCACTGGAAGACACCAACACCAGATTAAATTCCACTGAAAATAGAACTTCAGCACTTAAAGAACGAGTATAGGACAGTGAGGATCCCCTAAACAATGCAGAAATCAAAGAAGAAAAACAAGATAAACAGCTTATTTTACACAATCAGAACTTCCAAGTAATATTTGATGAGATGAGGATTAATAATCTGAGAATCATTCGCCTGGAGGAAAACTCTGAACAGCAAAGAGGGGATTCAGGAACCTTTTAAGCGAAATCATAAGTGAGAACTTCCCTCATTTTGCTATTGATCGGGAATACCACATACAAGATGCTTATAAAATACCAAATAGACATAATCAGTGGAGAAACTCACCAAGACATATCATTTACAAATTGAATAACAGAGAAACTAAAGAGAGTATTCTAAAAGCTGCTAGAGGAAAGCCCCAAATCACATTCAGAGGCAAACCAATTCGGATCACTATGGATTTTGCAGAACAATGAAGGCTAGAAGAGCTTGGAACAATATCTTTCAAGTGTTAAAAAACAACAACTTTCAACCAAAGATAACATATCCAGCAAAACTCAGCTTCAATTGCAAAGGGGAAATTAAATATTTTAACGATAAACTCATGCTTTCAAGACATGTGACCACTAATCCCGCTCTACAGAGCATTCTCAAAGATGTTCTCCATTTTGAAGATAATGCCAATGATATGCTAAATCCTTAAACAAGGGCGAGTCAATAATCATACTATACAAAAACTGACTTTCAAGATGACTCAAAACTCTGTAATAGATACAAAGTCTGTGAATCAGCCTCCCATATCTATTCTATCCTTGAATGTGAATGGTCTCAATGCACCAATTAAAAGACACAGACTGACCCACTGCATCAAAAAACAAAACACAGGGCTGGAGTGGTGGCTCAGCGGTTTCGGCGCTTGCCTGACAAGCACGAGGACCCGGGTTCAAACCCCAGCACCACGTACACAACTGAGTGTTGGAGCAACTAAGGCCATGTGAAAAACTAAATAAAGTGTTTCTCTCTTTCTCTGTCTCTCTCACTGTCCCTCTCTCTTAAAAAAAAAATCCAACAATATGTTGCCTGCAAGAGACACATTTGACACTCAAAAATAGACACAGGCTGAAAGTGAAAGGATGGCAAAACGTCTACCAGGCCTGTGACCCGAAAAAGCAAGCTGGCATGGTGATTCTAATTTCTGACAAAATTAATTTCCAACTAAAACTACTCAGAAAGGACAAAGAGGGACACTTTATCATACTAAAAGGGACAGTTCACCAAGAAGATATAACGATAATCAACATTTATGCCCCAATTACAACCCCAAAATATGGAAAAATACTTAAGGACATTAATCCCCTCACTGATCTCAACACAATAAACCTGGGGGACTTCAACACACCACTATCAACTCTAGACAGATCATCAAAACAAAAAATCAATAAAGATGTCTCCAATCTGAACAACTCTATTAACCAATGAATGGGCTTAACAGACATCTACAGAATATTCCATCCTAAGACAGCTGAATTTACTTTCTTCTCAGTGGCTCATGGATCCTTCTCTAAAATAGACCACATCCTAGTTCACCGGGATAATCTTAGCAAATATAAAAAAGTGGATATAATCCCATGTACTGTCAGATCATAATGCTATGATCTTAGCAATGAATAACAAGAGAAACAACAGAAACTATTCAAATACTTGGAAATTGAATAATTACCTCTTAAACAAAGGATGGGTAAAAGAGGAAATGAGAACCGAGATCATGAAGTTTTTGGAATTGAACGAGAATGAGGAAACAACATACCAAAACCTCTGGGACAGTATGAAGGCTTTCTTAAAAGGTAAATTTATATCACTGTATGCATACATCAAAAATCTAGAAAGAGAGCAGATTAATAGGCTTATGCTTCAACTCAAACAACTTCAAAAGGAGGAACAATCCAACCCTAAATCTAACAGAAGACAGGAAATCACCAAAATCAGAGCTGAAATCAACGAAATTGAGAACAAAAAAGCTATTCAATCTATTAACAAATCTAAGAGTTGGTTCTTTGAAAGAGTTAACAAAATCGACAGACCCCTTGCCAATCTCACTAAAAGGAAGAATGAAATGAAGCAAATCAACAAAATCAGAGAAAAATAGGGATGTCACCACAGACTCACCCAAGATACTGAAGATCATCAGAACCTATTTTGAAAACTTATACTCTGCCAAATTTGATAACCTCCAGGACATGGACAGGTTTTTGGACACACACGACATCCCATCTTTAACACAGGAGGACATTGAAAAACCTCAACCAACCTATCACAGAAAGCGAAATTGAAGCAGTAATCAAGCTCTGCCAAAAAAAGAAAAGACCAGGTCCGGATGGATATACGGCAGAATTCTACCAAGCCTTCTCAAAAGAACTAACACCGATCTTCTACAAGATCTTCCAGGAAATTGATAGAGAGGAAACACTCCCAAACACTTTTTATGAAGCAAACATTACACTGATTCCAAAGCCCAACGAAGACACATCAAGGAAAGGAAAGAAAACTACAGACCAATTTCCCTGATGAATATTGATGCAAAAATCCTTAATAAAATTTTAGCTAATTGGATACAAAATCACATTAAAAAGATAATTCATTAGGATCAAGTGGGCTTCATTCCAGGAAAACAAGGCTCGTTTAACATACTCAAATCAATAAATGTAATTCACCACATAAATATAAACCCTTGCCAGAGCTATCAGGCAAGACAAGGAAATCAAAGGTATTCGTATAGGAAAAGAAGAAGTTAAGTTCTCTCTATTTGCAGACGACACGATTTTATATCTAGAAGACCCAATAACATCGGCCAGAAAACTCCTGTGCTTATAGGTGATTTTTAGCAAAGTAGCTGGCTACAAGATCAACTCCAGCAAATCACTAGCATTTCTTTACTCCAGCAACAAATCCGCAGAAGAAGAAATCAGGAAATCTCTCCCATTCACCATCACTTCAAAAAAAAAAAAAAAAATGAAATACTTGGGCATTAACCTTACAAAAGATGTTAAGGACCTCTTCAAAGAAAACTATCAAACACTAAAAAAGAAATTATAGAAGACCTGAGTAGATGGAAAAACATTCCATGCTCATGGTTAGGCAGAATCAATATAATAAAGACGGCCATTCTACCCAAAGCCCTATACAGATTCAATGCAATCCCCATCTGTCATTCTTCAGAGATATAGAAAAAGCAATTCTCAAGTTCATATGGAATAACAGGAGACCCAGACTAGCCAAAACATTACTCTATAGAAAGGAAGAAATAGGGGGTATCTCAATCCCTGACCTGAAATTGTACTACAGAGCTGTAGTAGCAAAACCAGCATGATATTGGTATCAAAACAGAACTGAAGACCAGTGGAACCGAATAGAAGATCCTGAGACAACCCTCATATCCTTAACTATTTGATATTTGATAAAGGGGGCAAAAGTATAGTGTGGAAGAAAGATAGTTTGTTCAACAAATGGTGTTGGACAAACGGGACAGCCATTTGTAGATAACTGAAGCTGGATCCTTATCTTTCGCCCTGCACAAAAATTAAATCAAAATGGATCAAAGACCTGGATATTAAGCCTACAACTTTAAATTTACTAGAAAAAGAAGTAGGGTCAACACTACAGCTTATAGGAGTTAGCAGCTACTTCCTTAACAAAACTCCTATGGCTCATGCTATAAAATCAAGAATAAATGAATGGGATGCAATTAAACTAAAACGTTTCTGCACAGCTGAAGATCTAGTCAAGAGCATCAAAAGAGAACCTACAGAATGGGAGAAAACTTTTGCCTGCTACACCTCGGACAGAGGGCTAATATCCAGAATATACAGGGAACTAAAGAAACTAAAGTCCAAACTCACAAATAATCCAATCAATAAATGGGCTAAAGAACTCAAAAGGAACTTCTCTCCAGTGGAAGTCCAGAAAGCCCACAAATTCACGAGAAAATGCTCTACATCATTAGCTATAAGGGAAATGCAAATCAAAACTTCAATGAGATACCACCTCACTCCTGTTAGAGTGGCAAAAATGAAAAATACAAACAACGACAGATGCTGCCTCCAGCAGCATGGGCTGTGGGAAAAGAGAACACTGTTACATTGCTGGTGGGACTGCAAACTGGTTCAGCCACTATGGAAAGTTGTATGGAGAATCCTCAAAAAATTAAGGATGGAACCACCTTATAACCCAGCTATTCCACTCCTGGGTATTTTCCCAAAAGAGTTAGAATCAGCCTATTATAGTGATGTGGCTTCCTCAATGTTTATAGCAGCTCAATTTACTATAGCTAGACTATGGAACCAACCCAGATGCCCCTCACTCGACGAGCATACAATGGAATACTACTCAGCCATTAGAGAAGATGATATTATGGCTTTTGATATCAAATCGATAGAAATGGAAAGAATTATGCTTAGTGAAGTATCCCAATCTCAGAGACTCAAGGGCCGAATGGTTTCTCTCATCTGTGAATGCTAGAATATATGGGCAAGCAGTAGGGTAGATGGCTAACCTAACAATACTTCAAATTGAATGACTCTCAGAGTAATACGGGGATGGCTCCCTAGGATACTTGGAGGCGTAGGGAGGGGGATGGGGAGGGGGGAGGGTGTATGAAGAACTCATAGGAGACTGGAGAGTGGGAATATGGGGGAACCATCTCAGAAGCTGATGTCATTCCTCCACGAGATACCCATTTAATGCATGAGTTCTTCTGGGGGAAACTGCAACAGGTGAAACCCGAGGTGGTCATCCATGTTTTGAAATTACCCCTGGATAACAAAGTATATATACATTGATTACTGTTGGTTTGCTAATGTTTCCCCGTCCATTGCATCTCTATATACTTCTAATAAAAAAAAAGTGCTGGAGGTGTAGTTCAATGGCAGAGTGCTTGCATAGCATGCAAGAGGCCCTGGGTTCAATCCCCAGTAGCATTAAAATGAAAAATAAAAAGTTTATTTGTAAAAAAGTTTCTGTGTAATTAATTCTAGTATATAAATAGCATAGTTTTAGATAGGGATGACTATACTTCATAAGCATAATGACAAACTTCATAGGAAATATACTAGTAAAAAATTAGCCTGACACCTCTCACTGTCTTCTTTTCCTTCCTACATTTTCAAATGAAAAAACAAAGGGTATTTAAAGGAAACAGTTATATATTAATTCTATTTAATCAAAATAGTTCTCTAATACTGCTACTAACAAACATTTGAACTCCAGGTAACTCTGAGGAGGAGGATGGCAGTGACCACACTTCAGTCATAAGACTTGGGGTTTACTTCTAATTCTTCCATATGACTAACTTTATTGCCTCATCAAGGAACTTAGCTCTTTGACCCTCAAAACCTCATTTGAAAGTGGAGATTGATCTATAATATTTCCAAATTTTCTTCTTTTCAAAATAAAAGAGTCACCTATAATAGACTTTTAAATTCAAATCTATCTCTGTAAACAGTTTAGGTTCTTACTTTTAATAATGGGGAGTAAAATAGTAATTACCTGATAGGGTTTTTGTGAAGATTAACTATGATAGTATGTGTGGGATATTTAGTATCCTATGGTAAAATTATAATTTTCAGTCCCTGATTTTGTACTCTGAAAATAATAGTCTAACTAGGGATCATTGTGAAAATGTGGTGATGTGAAAAGATATGTTAGTATTTATTTGAACTTGAAGACACATTCAAAAGGAAGTAGTTTAAAAGGGTAGAGTCTGGGTAGTTGTAGGAAGTCATTTTTTCAGGGATAAATACTGAGATTTCTCTATTTTTGTAGCCTATCAGAACTCTGCCCATGAATTGAAATGCTCTCACCTGAATGGGATTTTTGTGAGAAAAATGTTATTCTCAACTATTCATGCTTAGTCAGCGAGAGGAGTACAGGCTCAGGTGTGAATACTTTTCTAAAAGGATGAAAGATTAAAAAAGTGTTTCAGTTTTCTGTGAAAGTATACTTTTATGTCTGAGAGATTTAAAATTCTAAAATGTCACCACCCCATGAAGAATGTTAATTTTATTTATTCACTAAATCAGTCTGTGACTGAGAAAGTGATTTTATAAAGGTTTTGCCACACATAAATAAAATATATTGGATTAATAAATTGAAAGGAGTATCTGCTATGGATAAAACATAAATCTGGGAATGATCAAGAGTTTATAGGAATTATAGGAATATAGGAAGGGCTGGAGCAATCGCTCAGGTATAGAGCACATTCCTGGCATGTGCAACGTTCAAACCCAAGAACCCACCTTTTTGCTTTGGAAAAACAAAAGCCTGATACAAAAATAAATAAAGTTGATTCTCTCTTTCTCATCTTAAAAATAAAAAAAAATCGATTATAGGAGATAAACAACTACAATGAAAAAAATGCAGATTTTAAATTATTCAGTTAACTGATATTTTTCTAGTGTTCCAGAAGCATCACTAGCATGAAGTGAACTAGAAACTCAATACCAATTGCAAAACAGATCTAAACTGCTATAACTTGAATGCTATCACATGAGTAGATAACACTGCTGCTTCTAATTTTTTCAGAACTTCTTCAAAACATGACATTAACCCAATACTCTATGATGATCAAATGTAATGGGATTCAGTGTGGGAAGCTTTGTCTAGCTTACAATAGGAACACATACTCTTCATTTGGCACATGAGCACCCCCACCAAAAAAAAACTGCCCTGACTAAGGTTTAAGGACTAACTCACCCAGGGACATAGATAGCTTCTGACCTGGGCAACAGTCCGCTGGGTAGTACCTGGATAAAATACAGTGACATGTATTGGTACCTCCCCAACATGGGTCTCCACCATTCCCCTTCCCAGTATCCCCCATTTCCTCTTGATCATCACCGTGGTTGTGGGGAAGCTGACTTGCCCATCAGCTCAGGAGCCTATCTAAACCCTGGCCACAGTGAGTAGTTCAGGGTTGGATGTGTGACCTGAGAATATCTTGGACAAATCTGCAGACTTGGCTGGGAATGTTAGGATAAAGAGGCTTAACCTTTCCTCCAGGGTAAGAATGAGGTAACAAACAAAGCTGGCTGTGGTAGTTTGTTGGCAGCCTCCATGAGGTGAGGGCAGCAGGAGATAAAGCTCACAATGGGAAAATCTTGTGGAAAGACAGAAATATACTGGATTCTTGTAACTTGATTGAACCACTCAGGTAATCTCCAGATTTTCTAGTTATTTGAGGCAGTAAATTCCCTTTATAATTTAAATTGGTATGAGTTGTGGTTTTTGTTATTTTCAACCCAAAGCATTCCAATGATGAACTAGTAAACAGTGATGGAGCACAAACGCTGTCTGGGTTATTCTGCATCACAAGCCTAAGACATAATTACTCTTGGTATTCTTGCTTTACAAATATGTGGAAACAACATTAGAAAGTTTGTACAACTTGCCTCATCTAGGAAACAGAAGTGGATTCAAACAGTTCCAATGCCAGAATCCATCCCTTAATCACTCTGCTAATGATTCCTTCCAGATTAAAAAAATCAAAAAGTGAAACAGAAATCTGAAACCACATAATTTTAAATTTGCAGACCCTAATTATATAATTCTACCTATCTAAAAGTTCATATTAAAATTACTGTAGATAAGGAAAAAGTACTTTGAATTTATAGCATAAAAAAGGGTTTCTAAGGCATAGATTCAGAATCTGTCTTGTGAAAAAGATATTTTTCTCAGTCATTTATTACCTCCAGTAAATGGGGGAGGGGGCATCTGTTTTACTTCTAATAAAATATCTTTGATGTCATTAACTCAGCTATTTAGCTAGATACTGTTTTAGGATAAAAGACTCATTTAATACATAAAAGATGGGAGTTTACAATTAGAAAATAGAATATAGAATATTGCCTTTATTTCAGTTCATGTAGAATAGAAATATTGCAGAACTTTATCCCATAAGTCAGAAAAAACATATTCCCTACTGAAATAAAATATGTAATTTAATTGTAAAATTGATTTTTATTCCAAAGATTGATACACATCCCTTAATTTTATAGCAAAATAGTATTCATTTCTTTTTATATGTCCTTTTCATCTTTACATCTTATGGCTGAATCTGGCTCTTGTTTCCATGTGAGTTAGAAACACACTCTATCTGTGGCTCAGCATCTCACTTTCTAGAGAAGTTCTAGTTCTAATTGCAAAAGCATAAAGATTGCCCCCCTTGAAAAGTTATTCAACCATTTAATTCTGGAAAAAATCACAATTGTGTGTGTGTGTGTGTATACATTTATATTTATTCTAGGGAGGAAATATAGAAGAATCAAGATACTGGGGTATGGGTGAAGTGAGAGTGATTCTAGTAGACTAGGATCAAATGCATATTATATTGTTACTTTATATGCATTTATGATTATATAACAACTCAGCGCCTCAATAAGAAAAAAAAAAACAGATTCCAGAATAGTCTGGTTCACGTCTGTAATCCTAGTGATTCTGAAGGCTAATGCAGGAGGATCACAAGGTCAAAGTCAGCTTCAGCAACTTAGCGTAGCCCTGAGCAAGTTAGTGAGACCGTCTCAAAAAAAAAAAAAAATCCTTTTCAAGATTTTTTAGAAAATCTAATTTTCTAAAAAAATTAAACAATACTGCCCATCCCACATGGTTTTCTAATTCTAGAAAACCATGTGGGATGGGCAGTATTGTTGCAGGCTTCTTTGGAAACTACAATACAATCTTCTATACAGCTTTAAAAAAAAAAAAGGCATGAAGACCTGGGATCTGAGCTTGTTCTCTGACTCTGCTTCACTGGCTGAGATATCAAACCAGGTGATTCTGTTGGCTTACTACACCAGTTTGAGAAGCTCCCAGTTATGTGTGATTGGCATAACTGCACATGTTTCCAAAGAAAAGGCCCATTTTTTGTGTGCCAGTAAGGAAGTTTGTTTATACAACCAAATCAAATGGGTCTTAGGTCTATGTCTACATACAGGGTCAATAAATATATTAACTTAGAGTACCAGATAAGCAGGGTAAAAAGATATAAACATTTGACAGTTCAATTTACTTTAATATGAACCTGCCAAGACTAAGAAATGAACAAATACAAATCACAACATGCTACCAGAAACCAATGTAGACTTTGAAATTTACTGTTTTCTTTGTGTCATGGTTTATGAATAGGCTAGCAAAAAAGAAGAGGAGGAGGGGGAGGAGGGAGGAGGAGGAGGGAGGAGAAGGAGAAGGAGGGAGGAGGGAGGAGGAGGAGGAGAGAGGAGAAGGAAGGAGGAGGAGGGAGGAGAAGGAGGGAGAAGGAGGGAGGAGGAAGGAGGAGGAGGAAGAGGAAGAGGAAGAGTCATGCCATGCCATCTTTTGTTAAAGACAAACCAATGTTTGCACATCCAGTTGGGAGCATCACATGTAGAAATAACAATAATATCTATCTTAAAGTACCGTTTCTTTAAAATACAGGCATTGGCTACATACTCCACATGGTACACAAAAGTAAAAACGAAAAGAAAAGTTTCCATTTTTCATCCAAACTCCAGTGCTTCTCCCCAAGGTAACCACCATGAACATCTTCTAGGGTGTCCTCCAGAAAGAAAATGGCACAAATACTTTTTAAAAATGTACAAAGGTAAGCGGGAATGCATATGAAGCATTTCAGTTTTTTAATCTGGTAACATCTAGGCAATCACTGGACGTTTGCACCTTCAGCCTGCTTGTCCTTTCTAAGAGACCCACAGTATTCTGTTGAATATGTATGCCATAACTATTTAATCAACTTTTTGCTGATGGACAGTTAGATTTCCAGTCTCACCTTCTACTTCTTATACTTTTACAAAATGCTGCAGGGTACTTCTTTTCGAACAGATCTTGGTGCACTCTTGTTAGCATCTAATGGGTAGATTCCAACCAATGGAATTGTTAGATCAAAGAACTGTATGTTTTTCATTTTTAGAGATTTTTGTCAAATCAACACTTTCCAAAAAATATTCCATCAATTTACATTTCCACTAACAGTGATTGAGAGCTTCTCGTATAACCAAGAACAGATGTCATCAGACATTTCCAGTCAGTTTTCTGCAGAGCGTTACAGTCACAGATGCCCAGTTCAGAAGTGTCATTATTTACTTCCTCTTCTCAGAAATCTCACAATTTCATCTAATTTATAACCTATTTTCAACACTTACCAAAACTGCCTTCCTCTTCCTCCAAAACTTCTTTGCACTGATCCACCCCTGGAGCTTCCGAAGTCAACCCCTCGTAAGGGGCAATTGGCACTAATCCCAGAGGTCTTCTTTAGCCCAGCAGGCAGGGTTTCCTCATTCCTCCACACCCTTAGAGCTTCCCTAGTCTGCCCCCGACTCCCAATCCCCTGATTATATCATTCCTCTTAGCCTTTTTCTTTCTTTTCCTCTGCAGCTGTGAAGAGTGAGAAATTCAGCATTAAAATGCCACAAATGTGGGGCTGGAGTGGTGGCTGGGTGGTTTACGGCACTTTCCTGGCATGTGCAAGTACACGGTTTAAAACCCCAGCACCCAGGTACACACCTAAGTGTCAGAGCAACAAAAGCCATGTGAAAAACTCAATAAAAATTGATTCCCTCTGTCTGTCTGTCTGTCTCTCTCTCTCTGTCCTCCTCTCTTTAAATAATAAAAAAATAAAAATATGTTATGTCTGTGTGATACAGGCTTGCAACTCCTACTTTTCAGCACACTGCATGGTAGTCAACACACATTTACTGACCAACTGACTGACTGAATGCATGAAAGCAAAATGCATGAATGAAGACTGCTTCTTGGATCTAGTGAGAGAAGGTTAGCTTTCTATTTTTTTTCCTTTTTTTTTTTCAGGTCTGAGGGTAGGTTAGCTTTTTAGAAGAGGAGAATACAATTTAAGAGGGAACAAAAGCCTCAACCTTTGATGCAGTTACTCAGAATTTAGTGAAGTGAGACTTGAGTCATGTGTCAGCCAGCTTCATCAATGAAAGGGTCAGGTCAGTGGTTGAGCCAAATGAGATTCAAAGGCTATGGTGACCTCATTATGGGATACAGAATTTGTATTTAGTATCCAGACACATACTTAATATTTGGTATGTGATTACATGGTAATTTTTGATAAAATTCTCCAAAAAGCCTCACGTTAGAGTGCTCATTCTGTATTTCAGAAACAGTGTACTACATTGGTTAAAACACAACACTGTAGCCGGACTGCTTCAGATTAAATACTGTCTGACATTTTCTAGCTTTGGGACCCTGGAAAAGAGCCATAACCTCTGTATACCTCAGCTTTTTTTCCTCTGTGAAATGGGATAATAATGGGTTGTGCCTCATCAGACTGTGATGATTTAATGAGTTAACAACCCAAAGTAATTATAACAGTATCAAAAAATAATAAAATGTTAGTTATCAGTATTCTATTTGTATAAAGTTTGCATTGGAAGGGGATAAACTCTGAGAGGATGAATCTTAAGAGATACAGTATTCTGTGGACCAATCCCAGGAGGGAGTTCACGCAAATCTGCACAGATAGAGATGCCAGAATTTCATTTCTATTATTACCTTGAAAAGAATTCATTTGAAAGGCTAATTAGCCACACATACAATTCCTTAGAAAATACAGAGAAATCTGAACAAAGCTATGATCAACTAAATCAATATGAAACCTCTATCAGCTCTCACAGCCAGTCTTACTGTTCGATTGCCCTCTATACCTCTAGAGATAGAGCTCTTGGTAATAAATGCTTCTGTTATAGTAACTTTTATCTTGGATGCTACTGCCTTATGCTCATAGTCTCCCTAATGATCGGCTCTATTCTTCATTTTCTCAAACCTCAGGAAGAAATGGTGAAATCGTCAAGGACAAAGAATCAGTGAATATGATGAGCACCAGCACAAATACTCCTTCTCACCACTTCCACCTTTTGACATCAAGTTATGAGTGTTCTAAAGGATAATTAGGGGTTCACCAGTCAGGGTCAGTCCTGAAGGGAAGCTTTCCTGATCATCTCTGTGATAAGTCTCTCTCCCAGTCCCCAGAGCTAGTTATACTCTACCCTGAGCTCTGGCAAGACCCACCTCTGCCATCATCCCAGTCAGTGCACCTGAACTTTTGCCACACATAATTATTTTCCCTACTAGACTGTAAATGGGACCATGACTAACTCATCTTTCCTTACCCTGATGAAGGCTATCAGATTGATTTGAAGTTCATGGAAGACTACATTCATGTTCAATATTTGGCATCCAATGCTATATTTCAAAGAGCATTCCTGTTGCAAAGTAAGCCCCCTGGGAACAGGAACTTTATTTAGTTCTCTCTGGTATGCATCTAGAATAGTGTCTGATACAGTAGGCACTCTAGAAACATTAAGTGAGTGAATAGATGTAGGAATACCTATAACCTAGAATGCTATCTATTGTCCCTCAATCATAACAGCCCCAAGAAAGAATCATAGGGACATGACAATATGGTTGTAGATGCTATCCTTAAGATCTATTTGCCTTGCCTGCATATGTGGTCTCTATTTCACTTTACAAAATCTGCAAACATGAAGAGTCCCACATGAAAGATGCCCACTTAAGTTATGAGAATTCAAATTTTCAAAGCATTTTAATTTCCTTATAGCTTAATTTACTTAGTGCTTTGTTAATTTAGAGTTCCTAAGCCTGAATTGCATTTCCAAGGCCTCAGGGACAGTCAGTGCCAGGCTGGAACTTGCCCCCCCCATGTTGTCTTGCAGTTGCCCAGGGGCAGAGGTGGCACCACCTCTCTCTGGATACTCAGGATTTGCTTGTTGAGAACATCATGTTCCTTTTGAATGACGACCTCTTTAACATTTTTTATTTTCAAATGAATTGTGTAAAGTGAATAAAACATTAAATATCAATATCAGTTGGCACCAAATGGAGAGAGATTTTCATTTGGCAGGAAGGATGCTTAATGTAGTTGTAAAATGACCCCAAGCTTGCATCATTGTGGTCTCTGTGAACATCTGTTCTTACTAGGGCCTCACACAAATGTTCCAAGGGGCACTCTTCAGGTCCATGGTGCAGGCTCACGCTGCGCCCTGGCTAAATGTTTCTCCTTTGCATTGCCAATTTAGCCTAAGAAAGTCCTCTTTCTAACTCCCTAAGCAGCTTACTGGTAATATATGCTGTGTCATGACTGCTTGATCATGAATGAAATATTATGTGAGTGTATTATTAGAAATAAAGAACTTTAGTAATATTGCTCTTTTAATAAAAGCTAGTAGCTACTTTTAACTCAATAAGTTTAAAAGAGTAAAGAAAATAAAAGGGCATTATCATTGTACTCTCCTATTCTCCTAAGACTAGTGCTCATATGTTAGTCTTATGAAGTTAAAAATGTTGGTATTTTAGTAGTCTGACACCTATTTGAATTATTTATAACATTATTTCTGAGGAAAATAAATTCTGAGTACCAAATAGCCTACCTACCCACTCTTTATTCCCCCTTCACCAAACTTAGCCCTCTGTTTTCCATCCGTCCATTTATCCATCTATCTACCTCTACATCCACCCATCCACCCAGAGTATTAGAGTGGTCCTTATACTGGCTTAGTGAATGGATATATAAACATGGATAAAGACATGATTTTCACCCATTTATAAATTCATAAATTTGGTGCTGCATATAATGTAATAAGATATTAAGCAGAAAAGTTATTAAGTCAGATAATACATTCCAAGGAAGCTCTCTCATAATGATTGCATTTAAAATGTTGCTTATGTGTGTGGTTGAATAACAAACTGACTAACATAGCTGAAATACAATTGGATTTTCTCTATCTAACACCTTGGACAAAGGAATAGGTTTTGTTTTTTTGTTTTTTGTTTTTTTGCTTTTTAAAATAATAGATTATTTAAGAGTCAGAATGTGAATAATTTACTGATGTACTTTTAATCTTTGTCTGCCATTAGTCATTAGTTATGATTGCTGCCATAAAGATGACAAAGAAAAATCATAGCACATGGTTTGTATGTAATTTTTACAAGAAAAGTATTATTTCAACTGACAATATTTACTAGAATTTGTGCCTCAAGGAAGGAGCAACACAGAGCATTATAATGAAAATTACTTTGTCACTGAGATTGATTTCATAAAGAATTTATGCCTAATGTTGTCATGCTGAGAATACCAAATAATTGTGATAAATGTTGTTACACGATCCAGTCTCCTCTGCAGGGAGAAACTGCTAAAATTGTCAGAAGAGTTTACCATTGCCCAAAACACATACTAATTTTCTGCTTATGAAGAAGGTGACATCAAAGATATATTTAGAAGCCTAAATATTAGACTTCTGAAGCCCATGGGTGTTGTATACTTCTATGATGGATGACTGAAAGACACAATTTGCACTTTCCTTAGCTGAGAAGGGTTTTATTATAACAAATAGTAACTGACAGTGTTTTGGAATTCCATTGAACATCAGTGAGGGGCAGCAGATGTGGAGACAGGAAAAGAGATGAAAGATCAATGCTACCAACTTCCTCCTTGCAAAATAGAAAGGCCAAGTTAAATTTTTTTTTAGCAAAGAGCCCTTGATTCGTGAATCTACTCCCAAAGAACTCCAATTCAGTCATTGGAAAGGAGATTCGTGTAGCCAGGAATTTGCCCTAATGGAAAATCTTTGTTTAAGGATATATTGAATTCTAAAAGTCATTGATGGCAAAGCTTCCCAAGGTTTGGCATGAACTGTTTTGCTCTCCTGCCTTTAATTGACTTAATGGCATCATCTTTAATTAAAGAATGATAAATGTGAATCCCCAAAGTCTCACTTTCCTCACCAACTCAAGTCCTGATTCTAAACATTAGCTCATTTATGTCTAGCACTTCCCATCAGGTTTCATAACATTTACCACCTTAGGAACAGCACTCCTGTTTAAGGAAATAGTCTTTCAGCCTAGTGCCAAAACTCTTTTGAGGAGCTTTGAATTACTGCCCAATAATAAGAACAAAGTTTGTTGAAGCAGAGGCCTCAGAGGTACAAACCAAAGTGTGGAAAAAAAAAAAAAAAAAAAAAAAAAAAAAAAAACCTAAAACTGAAATAAGTAAAGTGATACTGCATGAAAACGAAAAGAAAGAAAGAAAAAAAAAATAAAATTGCCTCCAGAGGTACAAATACTAAAAAGTCAAAATGCAAAAGAGTAATTATAAAAGGCCTTGACTCCCAGGGAAGTAATAATCTATTCTATATTTAAATATTTTCCCTTTGGTAAAAAGAATTTAATACCTTACTTTACAACCTCTATCTGCTTTTCAAAAACTCACTAATAATAATCTAATGATAGTGATGTGCTTTAATGATTTCACTGATGCTATTTTAAAATTCACAAAAGCAGCACTGTAGTACCAGGATCAGGTGGGGGAAAAAAAAATCTCCCCCTACCACATCCCAATTGAAAACAATGTAGCTTAGCCTTGGTCAACAGTTTATCATTCTTTCTTCTCTTAAGTCAAATGGATCAAAATCCAATCAATCACATGTGGTATAAAAAAGAATATTCAAGATCAGAAAAAACATTTGACCAACACCTTTGCAGTCACCTCTCTGGGTCCTTGGAGGACAGGGGTAGACAGCAAATGGGACCCCAGGTGACTCCCCCAAAAGACATCTTAGGTAGTTGCTTAGATAATGTGGCAGTCCTTGTACCACCAAAGAAACATTTGGGAATCATGTTTCATAAAAAAATCCAATGATGTTCTTTACAGAATTAGAAAAAGCAGCCATGAAATTTGTTTGGAAAAATAAGAGACCCAGAATAGCCAAAGCAATCTTTAGCAAGAAAAGCAGAGCAGAAGGCATCACAATACTGGACTTCAAATTATACTACAGAGCTACAGTAACAAAAACAGCATGGTATTGGCACCAAAACAGACATGATGACCCGTGAAATAGAAGACACAGAGACAAATCCACATAAATACAGTTACCTCATACTTGACAAAGGTGTCAAAAATATAAGTTGGAGAAAATACACCCTCTTTAACAAATGGTGCTAGGAAAACCAAAAATTCATATGTGGTACAATGAAATTTAACCCTTATCTCTCAGACTACACAAAACTCAACTTAAAGGGGATCAAAGATCTAGGATCAGAGCAGAAACCCTGCTCCTACTAGAAGAAAATGTAGGCCCAACACTCCAACACAATGTCTCAGGAACTAACTTCCTTAACAAGCTCCCCAAAGCACACGAAGTAAAATTAAAATCAATAAATGTGATGGCATCAAATTGAAAAACTTCCTCACAGCAAAGGAAAACAATTAGGAGATAAAGAGAGAACCTACAAAATGGGAAAAAATCTTTTAAAACAACCCCCGCCCCGCAATAACCCGGTCAATAATTGGGCAAAAGAACTGAACAGATACTTTTCAAAAGAAAAAATGCAAATGGTCAACATATATATGAAAAAAATTCAACATCTCCAGTAATTCTCTAATTGCAAATTAAAACAACACTGAGATTTTTATCTCACTTCAGTCATAATGGCAACTGTCAAGAATACAAGCAACACTAAATGCTGACAAGGATGTGGGGAAAAGGATGCACTTACACATTGTTGGTGGGACTGCAAACTGGTACAATGACTATGGAAAGTAGTATGAAGACTCCTCAAAAAACTAGAAATTAATCCACCATTTGACCCAGCTATACCACTCCCTGGTATATATCCTAAGGATCTAAAATCAGCATACTACAGTGATGCAGTCACATATATGTTTATAGCAGCACAATTCACAATAGCTAAGCTATGGAGCCAACCAAGGTCTCCTTCAACAGATGAATGGATAAAGAAAATGTGTTATGTACTCACAATGGAGTATTACTCAGTCATAAGGATGAATGACTTTATGTCATTTGCCAGCAAATGGATGGAACTGGAGGATATCATACTAAGTGAAATAAGCCAGTCTCAAAAAACCAAAGATCAAATTTCTCTCCGATATGTGGAAGCTCGCTCAAAATAAGGAAAAGATCAGAGGAAGACAAAGAGGAAGAAAACTGAGAGGGAGGAATGAGATAGGGAAAAGTTTGTGGAATGAATCAGACTTAATTTTGTTATATTCATATATGAACATATAGTGAATCTTATCAAAATATACATCAACATGTTTCTAAATTTAAAAAACTATTAGTAAATAACAGAAAGTACAATAGAGTAGAGGGAAGAGAATGGGGTAGGGGCAGGGGAAATATTGGGGACTGAATTGGAACTAATTATATTCCATGCTAGCGATAATGTCAATGTTTATCCTATTGTCATGTATATCTAAAAAGAACAGGGGTTGGGAGGAAGAGAGGGGAAGCGGAAATACAGGGGACTGAATTAGAACAAGTTGAACTCAATGCTTTTATAATTATGTCACTGTAAATTCTAAAGTCATGTATATCTAAAAAGAACCAATAAAAAAGAAAATACAATTCTGTTGCTTAAGCCACTCCATTTGTGACTTTGTTGGAGCACCCCAGGAGATCAGTACATGTACTAGGTAAGCATTCTGTTGTTCTCATTTTTTTGTTGTTGTTTGTTTTGTTGGTACTAGCGACTGAACTCAGGGGCACTCAACCTGAGTCACCTCTCCAGTGCCCCACCCCGCCTTTTTAAAGAGGGACAGAGAGAGAGAGAGAGAGAGAGAGAGAGAAAGAGAAAGAGGAAATTGTAAGGAAAGAAGTGAGTGGAGGAAATAGAGAGGAGAGTGGCAGCAGCTCAACAGTAACACAGATATATTGGGAGAAACCTGTGGAGGGGGCCCCAGTAGAGTCTGGGACCCCTCATTTATTTTATTTTTAAAGAAAAAGGAGAGGGAGGAAGAGAGAGAGAGAATATGAATCAACTTTATTTAGTTTTTTCATGTGGCCTTCGTTGTTCCTACACTTAGGTGTATATGTGGTGCTGGGGTTCGAACCTGCATACTTGTGCATGCCAGGCAAGTGCCATAACTGCCGAGCTACCACTCCAGTCCCCTATCTCATTTATTTTTAATATTTATCTATTTCCTAAAATTTCTAATCTGGTTACAGGAACTGGGTCCTGGGTTAATCAATCGCTTTAACAAAAGCCGGCTTTATACCTCTTTCTTATCCAATCCCACCCAGGTCAGAGGCTGTGGACCTACTCAGTACTCTATACCCTCAGATTGAGATCCTATAGAACTCACAATCGTTAAGGAACTACAGACCAGTTTATAAATCAAATACACAGAAAGAGCCTCCAACTCTTGCCCAATACTGTGACAGGGATTCTATCTACCTGTTGAGATGATCAACTACCTTGGCACCTCCCAACTAACATTCATTTAATAGCCAGGATGCCTGCCTCAGGTTAGAGCAAAAGCTGCCCCTTTTGGTCTCTGTCTGAACTTGTCTTAGTTATTCTATTTTTAACCAGGTAGTTTATTTTACTTAAGAGAGGAATATGATAAAATATATACTTGAGAAATATTATATCTCTGAACATTATCAGAAAAGTACAAATTGAAAGAATAAAGAAATGAAGTACAAGAAAATAATATATGAGCAATGAATTTGCATGTAATATTGAGGTAAGGTTTGTCTGAAAGTTTGGGAAAGTAGAGAGGTTATTTTCTAAATCAATTCAATGAAGTTTTTAAATAAGATTTCCCACTTTCTGGATAACCCTTAATATAGAGTTAAATTAATTTCAAACAATTTAAACAGGTAATTCGAAAAATGTGGTCCACTGAACCTTCCTCATTGGCTTGTTACCATGGCAATGTCCTGGGTTCCACCTTATAGCTACTGAGTCATTCCAACTCTTAGGAGATGGGATCCAACAATTTTCAAGGGGAGGTTTTTATATATATTAAAATTGGAGATTTGATATGATTTAAAATGTTTCTAAGATTGGATAAAATTCCAAACATTCTCCTGCCATTCGTTTTCTGTATTTTTATAAATTGGATTCTAGTTTTCTGGTTGCCAATTTTGAAGTTTAGCACAGCCATCCCATATCCCTTCTAAGAGTCCTCTTTCTCTAGATGCAGCAGGAGTGTGAGGGACTCCACACTGCAGGACTGTGGCTCTGGTGGAAGAGGTATCTAAGTGGACCCAGGTTAAATTTATGATGCTGGGTTATAGTTTGTTTTTTTTTTTTTAAGAGAGAAAAAGAGGAAGAGAATGAGATAGATTGGTTTGGTTTTTTCTCATCTGACCTTTTTCTTCAACACTTAATTGTGCATGTGGTACTGGGGTTTGAACCAGGGTCCTCATGCATGTTAGCCAAGCACTCCAACCATTGAGCCATGGCTCCAGCCGCTGGGCTGTGGTTTTAACAAATGACTTCAACCACATAAAATTCCATTAAGCTTGATTAAAAAAAAAATCCGGGATAGTTGTCGTGTTAAACCTGGGTTTCAGTACTAGAAGAAAATCTTTGTTGCCCAATTCTGGCCATTTAACACTTATAGAAAAAACTAATACCTCTATAGGGAAAGTATTGTATAACTCTTTCATTATCTTGGAAAGTTACCACAGCAAAGAAAAATATCACAAAGAATTACTTTCAATACTAAAATAAGTCTATTTGTTATTCAAAAATGTTGGATCTATTTTCAGGCACAAAACAATATATTTGCAAGTGTGTCATATTTTTACATGTAAATCAAGGAAATAAAACACTTTGGAGAAGTGCAGAACAAAGATTGAAGTGGCAGAATTGTTTCCAGATATTACTAAGAGCATGATGTCTTTTCATGGGTTTTAATAAATACATCTCCACCCCTCTTAAATTAGAATGACAAGATGCTCAGCCCTTATAAAATAATGCTTTCCAAAGCAGACATTAATTCAAAGTATTGTGGTGTATATGAAGATGCTACTCATGTACGAATATAGAACTTTGGCCAAACATAGGTCTTCAGCTTTGTGATTCTTTCTGGCTAGCAGCAGGAAGTGTGAACACCCTCCTTTCCCCACAAAGCTTCTAAGATCCTCTTCTCCAATGTTAAGGAGAGGTGTAGAGGAATCACCAGAAACCTAGCTAAAACACAGATCTGATTCTACGGTCTTGGGGAGAGGCTGAGCTTCAGGCCATTCACAGACTACACTTCCAAAGCAGGGCTCTAAAGAGAAGGAAAAGGAGGAAAGGAAAATGAAAGAAAATGCAAAAACAAAACAAAACAAAAAAGAAAGTAGAGCATTGTTTGCTGAGTACCTATCTGGCGCCAAGAAGTAGGCAAGAGACTTGTATTCACAAATTGTAATACAATCCTTTCAGCCTGATGTGCAGCCAATAGTGGCCTCCACAATTCAAAAGATGGAAGGGGACATTCAAATAAGTAAATAGATTAAATAAAATACCACAAATCCTCCCCCCCCAAAAAAAAAGTAAAAAAGAATTCACAAAACCTTTGAATCTTAAAAGCAGAACCTTGAAGGAAAGGTAGAAGGAATACATTATGGAACAATAATATGATTGAATTTCAGACTAAAAAAGCTATTAAACAGTGAATAGAAATCAGTTGTCCTCTATATCTACGAATAAATGTTCCAAACTTGCCCTAGTATAGAAATAACCTGGTGCAGTTGGTACAGAAAGCACCCAGGTCCACGCTGAGCTTCTGTCTGGATGATAATCCTTCTACTTTTTGAATTCAGAAAATACTGGGTCGTTTGTTACACTGCTTTGCTTTTAGGAATTTTTGGATACTTAGAGCTTAATATGATCTTATTATTCTCCAATATATACAAGGAATATAATACAATAGAATAAAATGGATAAGAACTGTGAAGGTCACAAAGCTCAGGGAACCTGGCTAGATCACCCAGTTGGTACAACAGTGGAGCCAGAACTCGTTTCAGTTTCTCCAGCACCAAAACTTAATATATCATCACTATAATAAAATTATTTTTAAACTGAAGAATCAGGAATGTTGTCTCATTGGGAATTTTTAAAGGAATAAACTGTGATCCAGTTCAGCAATCATTGTCTATTCTGTGAAAGACATTGTATTACATCCTGCAGAAGACCTAAATAAATAGATGAAACAAAAATCCTTCCAGGTCTTACCTGGGTCTCTGAGGAATGAGCATCTTTCACTTGACAGATACAATTGAAATTACAGTACCCACAGTGAACCCCCTAATGTTTACCTATTCCCATCCCTTTAAATAATCATTTTTTTGATGTAGCATACATTCTAAAAGGGGAAGAGAATTTCTGACACAGTCATTAAAAGTACTCATCAAATCCCTACTGTATGGAAGACAACATACAGGGTTTTTGTGTTGTTGTTTTTTTTGTTTTTTTTTTTTTGGTTTTTTTTTTTTTTTTTTTCAGAAAGAGAGGGACAGTGACAGAGAAAGATAGAATCTATTTAGTTTTTCATGTGGCTTTCATTGCTCCAACACTTTGTTGCATACATGGAGCTGGGGTTCGAACCTGCACCCTCGCATGCTGAGCAATCGCTCCAGCCACCATACTGGGTACTAATAGAAACAAATGAAGAGAAGATGTAGACCATCAGAAAGCTGACCATCATCTTAGGCTTAAATGAGATATCTGTAGATGTCTCAGAACTATAACACATGTCACTTAATGACAGGGATACCCTTGTTAGGAGGTTTCTTCATTGTGCAAACATCATAGATGTGCTTACACAAACTAAGATGGGTTTGATGTCACTAGGCTATAAACACTTTTCAACTCTATTACAATTTTGTTTGACCACTATTCTGTATTTGGCCTGATATTGATTAGAATGTCATTATATGACATATGATTGTATTTGTTTCTTTTGGTGTATTCTAATGGGTGGCAGTTCCTACCTATATAGCAATCTATGGGTTCTCAGGAGGATTGATTTCTGTTGGTTTGGAAAATTAAGTTTTGCAATGAGATACTTCCTTTTGTGGATATTTTTAAAGTTTATTTACTGGAGTCTTTTTTTGTAGTTACTCTCCTAAGCTAATGAAAATTATTATCAATCCTTAATTTCCATAGCACATAAAAAATGACACAGTGTTTATTTACTTATGTAATTATACATTAAACAACATTAAAAACTCCTTGACAACTCCAGAAGTATTAAGGATTGAGGGAAATAGTTGATAGCACTAATAACAATTAACATTTACTGAATACCTACTATGTGCTAGGAATTTCTCTAAGCATTTAAAAATATTAACTGATTTAATATTTTTAAATAGCTCTAAAAAAAGGAGACAAAAAGAAGTTAAACAGCATGCCCCAGTTCACATGAAAGTTAAGCTGGTGCTTGATTCCAATCTGACAGAAAGTGCATCTCACTGCAGATATTAGTCTATTGAGCCTTGGCATGTTCCTAGGGAGAAATGTGGTATGACATAGTGCACTGGCTTTGGAGTCTGACGCATGAAGGCTTGGATCACTATCAAATGCAGTTGTATTCCTTTGGCTACTTACTATCATTAGATCTCAGTTTTTAAAACTGTAAGGATGGATCAGTAACATCTATTGGGCTGGGTTTAGAGATAATTAGAAGCAATGTTTGCAAAGAAATCAGGACAGTGCCTGGCTTATAAGCAATGAATAAACATTAGCTATTATCTATAATAAAAATCAATATTTTGAATTAAGGATATGCTATATTTTGACTTTTAATGCAATATAAATTATGTGAGGGGAAAATCATAATAAACTTCTATGTGAACATTTGTATACACATGTATACTATGTAATTCATACTATTTGTTGACATCAATCTATTTTAAAACAAAAGAGATAGTTTGATAGTATTATCAAACAAAAGAGAAGAAGTAAATTATGCATGACTTGGAATATTACCTAAAATTGTGAAAGTAATGATTTCTTTGTGGATTTGATTCTCCAAATATTTAATATTCTAGCTAGAAAGAATTATTAGCACTTAATACAACCACTTGAATAATGCTTATACTTAAAATCTCATTAATGCAGCTTTCAAAATTTTCTCATGGCAGGCAGATTTTGCTACTATGACGCTTTATAGACAGTGTGGGTAGAAACATATTTAAGAAAAAGGAGTTGGGGAAAATAAGATCATGGTAGTTAAGTTCTCAGCAATTTTGAAATTGTATTTCACAGGTTTCTTACCTACCTAAGATGTACCAAGCATATAATTCAGGTAGAATATGTGCTGTCATGACATTTTAAAATTAAAAATGGATACAATGATTTTCCAACTTAAATGAATTATCGAGGACTAATTCACACTGTAGATATAATTGCTTTTTTCAACATCTAGGATGTTAATTACCTAATAGTGAGTGGCATGGGCAGAAATTGGTCTTTTACTCCCTGAATATTGCTAGTACTAATGCACTGTTAGTGACACAATGGACTCATTGGGCATTTTAGTTCCAACACAGGAACCTATATTTTGTGTCCTGCTTTGATGGTAATAATTCCTACTTTAATAATATTGTTCTTGCTAGTTCTCTGGGTCTACTACTATCTCAACTTCTACATATTGCCTCTCCAGTGTTTCCATTAAAAGGAATGAACTCCTTCATCCCAAATAGACAGGGTTGGAGATGTGGGTCAGTGATAAAGCATTTGTATCTCTCTCTCTCTCTCTCTCTCACACACACACACACACACACACACACTTCCATGGAATGATCTCGATGAAACAACAGTATGAAAAGCAAATTATGGAGAAATAGTTTGATTTCATTTATGTGAATAAAAATATATTTTGTTAATGGATATACATGCATTTGTAGAAAAAGATTAAAAAGAGATTGAAAGAATGCCAGATTCATAGCCATAGAGTTTCTAATTTTATCTATATATTATTTCTTGGAGAAAAAGAGACTTATAAAATGAGATTATAAAAAATTAATATTTATTCATTATGTAGGCTAGAAACAGAGGAGCATGTTATTCTTTCTACTTTGTGTTTTTAAAGATGCCTTATAAGAGTAATATAAACACTAGGAGCTGGGAGTGTGTACCTCAGGGGTAGCATACTTTCCTAGCATGCATGAGGCTCTGGGTTTCATTCCTAGCATACAAAAGAAAGACAGACAGAAAGAAAAAAGAAAGAAGCACAAACCAAAATGCAAGTTAACAAATCATGTTACAGGAAATTTTGAATGTAAAAATATTCAATTGGGCAGTAATATCCAATTTGAGAAAAATTTCTTTTTATTTTGAAAACTCTGATTTGTCCTTCAGTGTAATTCAATGGAAAAATCAATCATTTGGAATCATAAAAGTCAGTAAGAATAATTTGGTTGTTATGGATTTGCATTGGTAATTCTTTCAATATTATATATAATTTGCTAAAAAATTCCACAACTGATTATATAGTCCACAGAAGCTACTTAGAAAATAAGGCAATCAGCAGAAACTTGTACACCTATCAAATTTATAGAAAATACATATTCCAATAGAGACTGAGAATGTCTCTTTGAAGACAATAACTGCTTGGTTCAGCAAATAGCTTCTAAACGTCTTGATAACAGTCCTAACTCCCAAAACTCATGTTGGTATATACCTTTAAATGTCTCAGGGAACTTCCAGTTTTTCTTGCAGTCAGTGCAGTAATAAATGCAGCTTTATGAGCTCTATTTCATAATATTTTCCCTTTTTAGGCTCTGATAGAATACCAATAAGCAGCAAAATGTCAACACAGAAGGATGCAAATCAGGGGCAAAGATAATCAAACCTAGATAACCATCCCCTAAACAACAATATTTATTCCCCATCTCCATTTCATGGGACTTATTCCAATGACTGGAGGCTTATTTATAATGAAAGAGTAACTTTACTTCTATCAATTGGGTCCATTTTAATTAAATTACAGAATAAAATCCAGTCGGGCTTCTCAAGATGAATCAGTGTTCTGACCAAAATAATTTTCAACCCAGCAATTTTTACAGCCTGAAATTTGCTATTCATATTCTTGTGGTAAAAATCAGCTGGGCTTCAGCTCTTTTCGGTCAATTAAAATTCTTCCAAATAATTTAAATACATAAATTATTTATGGTTTCTTACAAAAACAGAATTTAACATAATAATGCATGTGAAAGAAATCTGAAGGAAAATTCATTCCTGCTTTAGTCTAAACTGTTGCATAGTTCATATTTTTAAAACACAAAACTTTTAAATTTACATTACTATATTTTTGTCAATCCCATGAGTCAAGACCAGAATTATGAGAAAGGATTCTAATGTGAAGGTGGAGGGGAATGAAGGAAGAGGTAAATTCCAGGCCCAGATATGTTCTCTATGGAACCTTTGACAACTCCATCCTTCTAGACCCTTCCTTCTTCATCAATAAATGTCTGCCTTCCACAACTACTATGGGTCTAATGAAACATGGCATTGAAGAGCGCTTTGGAAACTATTAAAGTCTTCTACAAACTTAAAGTGTACTATTTCACCATAGATTTAAGCAGAAAATAAATGGAAGGGGTCTTCCATGTAGTGAAGACTGTGGGAATTTTCCGTTCTCTCCATTATTGTTGCAGATTTTTCTGCCACCCACAATCATTTTTTTCTCCTTTTACCTCATCCCAGGTATAATTCCAACTAGGTTATGCTCCCATCCACTTTTTATGAAGCAACCATAACTCTGATACCAAAACCCAACAAGCATACATCAAAAAAAAAGAAAATTACAGACCAATATCCCTGATGAATTTGGATGCAAAAATCCATAATAAAGTACTAGCAAATCATATTCAAATACTTATAAAGAGGATAATCCATCACGATCAAGTGGGCTTCATCCCAGGAATGCAGGGCTGGTTCAACATATGCAAAACAATTAACGTAATTCACCACTTAAATAGAATCAAGGACAAAAACCATATGATCATCTCAATGGATACAGAAAAGGCCCTTGATAAAATCCAGCACCCTTTTATGTTCAAAACTCTAGAGAAGATAGGGTTCAAAGGATCATTTCTGAACTATGTAAAGGCAATATACGCTAAACCTTCCACTACTGTAATACTAATGGAGAAAAGCTGAAAGCATTTCCACTAAATTTGGGAACAAGACAAGGCTGTCCGCTCTCCCCACTTCTATTCAATATCGTTCTTGAGACCCTAGCTGGAGAAAGAAATCAAAGGGATAAAAATAGGAAGAGAGGAAGTCAAACACTCTCTTTTTTGCTGATGACACAATCCTGTACCTGGAAGATCCAAAAAACTTCATCAGTAAACTGCTTGAACTTATAAACAGATTTAGCAAAGTGGCAGGATACAAGATCAATACCCACAAATCAATAGCTTTCCTATACACTAATAATAATAGGACTGATGAAGAAGTCAGGAAATCAGTCCCATTCAAAATACCTTCAAAAAAATAAAATACTTGGGAATTAACATTCCTTCTTAAAAGTCTGTATTTCCTTGACCCTCGTGCTGGTCTACTCAACAACATCTCCAGCTTCCTTCTTACATCCTTCTGCCTAGAATTACACTCCTCACTGGGGCCCTGGGGTTTGGAAGCCCCAGCCATTCTGGTGACAAACATGCATGCAAGAGTTGAGTTAAGAATATCTTCTGAATGTTTGCTGAAATCTCAGTTGAGTCCATTTTGCACCCTAAGTTATACCTCAGGAGTTTTATCTCAGATCAAAGTGAAAAAGAAGAGAGGAGAAGGGAAAAGAAAGAAGAGGGGAGAGGAGAGGGAAAGAGCTATGTGGGGTGGTGTTGGTAGTCATGGATGGAGTAAGGGACTTTTTTATATGTAGGTAACTTTCCCTCATCACTTGGAGTAAAACTCCTCAAACTTTCCTAGAAGCGGCTATATTTTCTAAGGCAAGGGAAAAGGGAATTTGAGATCCTATTCTTTTCTGTGAATCCAAGATGGCAAGAAACCCCAGGGAGAAGCAACAAATTAGGGCAATGGAAAAGGAAAGTAGGAGTTTAATCCAGGTGTCTTTGGTAGAACAGAAGAGAGACAATCAGTTGAAATTAAAAGTGACAGGTGACAGATCCTAAGCCTCTGACTATTCCTTGCTTAAGCTGCTCTGTAGGTCCTCCTCTCAGCATGTTGATCCCTGTGGCATCAGCCACCCTCCTCTCACCTCTAGGTGAGATCCCAGTTTCTTTGGGATAGCTGGTGAACTTTGAGCTGGCAGGGTGCCTAATCTTCAAGCCAGGAAGTGGAGGTGAAGAAAAGAAGAACCTGGCCACATTTCTGCAGAGCGCCTCTGACACTGTGGGTAACTTGATAATCATTGGCCTAAAAAGCCTAGGAGCTTCCATAGAAGTTGGCCATTTTATGTATGATTATTCTGAAAGAAAGTCTCTCCAACTTCCAGTAAGCAATCTAACAGAGCAGAATTTATTACTAAACTTGAAAATAATGAAAAAAATTCAAAATAAACGGTCTCCTCTGTAGGTGTATGAGACCTTAAAGATATTTTTAAAAGGGACACCATGGATCTTTTCATTCATTGCAATAATTAAAAAATCATCACCTCTACTGGTGGTTGATGGGTCAATTCAGATAATATCTTACTTAAATCAGAACATAAAGAAGAATCTACCTCAAATCTATATTTGCTTCTGCACTCTTATTTCCCACTAGAGGTCATTAGGCCCTTGTTAGCCCTTCTCATCTGGCAACCTGATGAGTACACTGGTTACAAGAGGTGGGCTGATACGGATTTAGCCACACTGACTCTCTGACATGCCAAACACGACAAAAAAACAAAACAAGACAAAACAAAAGAAAAAAACAAACACTAAAACATGGGCCAAACAAACTTGGGAGGATAAATATTCAGGGAAAAAAAATCAGGGAAAACCATAATTGCAAAGTAAACTAAAAAATGGAGCTTAGTTTTCAAGGTCATATTTGCAAAAGGATTTTCTTCACCTGTTTTTATACATGGGCTTTCAGTTTCCCCTGCACACTTAACATATTTCCACAGCAATTTTCACAAACCCCTTTCGAGGTTGTTAATAACAACTAACATTTGTCAAGTGCTGTTGTTGTGGGAGGCACTGTGTTAAGGGCTTGGCATTCACTGCCTCATTTTAAACTCACGACACACCAGGAGGCAGTCTTACAGTGATCATGCTTAACACACAAGGACCCTGCGTCGTAGAGCTGCGCGAGAACGAACGTGCCTCAGGTTAAAGAGATGCAAGCCATGGATGGTGTAGGCTGCCATCCCCGGCTGACTCCAGAGCCTGTGCGCTTACGTCCTCACTGTACTAACTCTGCTTCTAGGGAGAACTCGAGGTTCACTTTGGATACTTTACTTATCCAAGCTGGTAGTCAGCAACATAAAATCTGGAAGCAAAGAGGTTCGAATTCAAGAATTATCATTTCTACTTATTTAATGGATGGAATTTGATCACAATACTGACTCTATACTATTTAATTCTTTACAATAACTGATTTTTACAGTCTATGATTTTATTCATAAAATTGAACTCAAGCAAGATTTAAGAAAATCTATGTGTATCCTTCATGCATCTTATTGAAAAATATATATTTTGGTGAAAAAACATCAATGATGTATTATTTGGACCCAAACTTTATTGTGACTCTCAACTCTTGGTTGATAGCATCTCTATTTTTAGGTCTAGAGCAGTAAGAAGTCCAGTTTAAGCTCCAGGAGAAAGATCTTCCTAGTTCCCTTCCCACACTGAGCTTTAGCTTCCTGTATAGATGTTAAAATCAGATAAACAACAGTCCCCTCAGCATGGGATAGGGTGAAAGGAACTGAGCAGTCTCCACAAAGCCTTCTGTCATTTGCATTATTTAACTTTGGTGAAGTCAAATCTGCTCCAAGCCGGAAAGGTCTACCCACATTCAAATAGGTATGTAGAAAAATATATTCCAATGTGTACTGCGCACGATGGTGACTGTCCACACAATGTTTTCTTATGATTGTTGGGTTCAGGAATTGATATTTTGAAAGTCCTACATACTTTTTTTAAACATATTTCCCCAACATCCATAGAGAAATGTACTCTCCTACAGATGAGGAAGGGAAGCATACTATGGTTGATCCTGTGGAATGTGACAGCAGCAGAGAAAAGGGAACCTTCTACCCTCAAATGCCACAACACGGGCATCTTTTTGAAACATTTTCAATTTCTGTTTCCCCTTTGGTATACTGTATATTTCTCCTGTGAAGTGCTTCTGTTGCAGTAAACAAATCTGTGGAGATGATGTGGCCATCCCCTTTAAAAAAAAAAATCACAGAAGCTAATTGCAGAAGGAGCCTCACTTTTGGAAATAGTTCACAAGGAAATAGTCATTTAATCTGGATTTCAAAGAGAAGATAGAATTGTTTAAAACAGGATGCTCACTCATGTCCACTTCATTTTTAATCATAGAATGTTTGCCCCAAGAGTCCTCTAAAGTGTAATCAACAAAAGTTGTTACTATAGCCCAATTATAACAAGGAAAATAACTCCATAGCCAATATATCTCCCCATTTCTATTTCCCAATGGGATAGAGACTTTGAAATGGCAAGGAGACTTTGAAAACAATGCAACATCACTGTGGGATCAAATTGTATAAACATCTGCTTTGGCAGTAAATACATAAATAGCTCATATTCAAACTACAACATGTCTTAATGTCTAGTTATTAAAAAACGAGAGTGTCTAAGAACTGTTCAAACATATATGCATACTACATGCTATCAGTTAGGTTATCTAGATAACTCAGGAAAAATGTAATTGATGATTAAGCAAAACTGAGAGTAGTTTACACAAGAATAGCTGCAACTGGCAACCACAATAAGATGGACACAAATGATACACCAATAACTAACCCTCAATCCAGAAATTTGGGGAGATCCTACCTCTTCAAGTGTGCTTCTGTGCATGTTAGGAGCTATGCAATGCTTGCCGGTTGAGGTATGACAGTTGGACTTATTGGGGAGCTACTGATCTTGTATCCTTAGAATCTGGTGATGTTCATTTCATTCACAAATATCCAATTTTAATAACCTTGAATATGGCTCACTTGATGGGTGGCTGGTAAACAAAAACTCCCTTTGTGACAGAAAAATGAATGCTTATGCAGAAGTCATTTGACTCTAAGAATACCATGATCAATCTGAATATATGGAATGAGTTTACAATCCTTGAAAAGAATGCTCAAGGCCCACCAGGGTTCCAGCAGACACCATTTGGTGAAACTCTGGAGTAGAGTCACATGCAAATGGCTGAAGATGTGCTAACATTACAGATAAGAATGGGATATTGGGGCTGGAGTGGTGGCTCAGCAGTTACGGCACTTGCCTGGCATGTGTGTGGATGTGAGTTCAAACCCCAGCACCATGTACACAACAAAGTGTCAGAGCAATGAGGGCCACATGCAAAACTAAATGAAAGTTGATTCTTTTTCTTTCTCTCACTATCCCTCTATCTTTAAAAAATAATTGGAAAAAGAATGGGATATTGACCAGATCAGGAAGTTTCCTTTAGGAAGGCTGTAGGGGGGAATTCTGATTTATAAATGAATACATATCGTATTGTTACTTTGGATACATTTTTGATTGTATAACAACTAACTTTCTTAATAAAAATTGATATAATTAAAAAGATAAATTAAAATCTATAATCACAAAAAATAAAATGCCAGTTATTAAACCAAAAGGCTACATGATATAAGATGCTAATTACAGAGTTTTGAGAATTAGAAGATCAATAATCTTCTAAATGGATTTCAAAACGGGTTAAGATGAGTATGATCATTGCAAAAATGATTTTTACTGTTGCAATTTGAATAGCTCACTGATGAAGAGGTACAGTTTTTTAATCCTGATACAATTCATCTTGTACAACACCCTTGAACACTGGACACTGGACCATTTTTCTGCTAAAATAACCTTAGTTTTTCTACATTTCCTACATTTTGTCAATTCATTTGAAATTTATATAAAATGGATATATATTTGAAAATAATATCAATTAAAATCAATTTAAGAAGGATGAAAAATTTGAACATTACTAAAATTTAAGAAAGGGGTTATAAGTACTTAAAATATTCTTCCACTTAAGAAATCTTTTCAAGATAATAAAAATCATTCCATAGTATATAACATTTACTATCAATTCATTATTTGAGGCAATACCTAAACATAGAAATTTGTCATGGAATTGCAAGAAAGGAAAGATCGCTCACAAAGAAATATGCAAAAATTCCAAACAAAATATTAGCAAACTAAATCCAGCAATGTATGCAAATGATTAAACATTATGACCAATGTAAGTGAATCCTATGAAAGTGCATTACTATTAGAAAATAAATTATTATTATTCACTAATTAGTAAAGAGAGAATTGATATGATCACCTCAAAAGATATGGGAAAAGAATTTGAAAAATTCAATATTTATAAATATAAAAACTAGCAATATATTAAATGTATTTTAAATACATATTTGGTTAGAACAAAACCTAAATTTAGAAAATAAAATATTGAATTAATTTGACTTTTCAATAGGTCT
>PVKS010012489.1:0-53573 GCA_004027875.1 Aplodontia rufa
CTAATTGCTCCAGCTAGGGTCTCAAGAACAATATTGAATAAAAGAGGTGAGAGCGGACAAAAACGAGGGTGTTGAATTCTGCTTCTCCGATTTCTCCTGTGGATAGCATACTCACTGCTACGAGGAGTAGGAGAAGAGTAAGAAAACAGGGCGCGGGGCACAGCTGGAGTGCACATCACAGCCAGCAGCTCAGTGCTTCGGGAGCACAGCGAGGGCACAGTCTCCCTCTAGTCCCTTGAAACTAGAGAGCTTCCACACCAGGAGTCTTGCCCGGCCGCTCTTGCTGTCACCAAGACCACAGTCTGTCTGGGGACAATAAGTACCCTTGTCTGACTGTAAGAGGAGGAGGATGCTGTCTGCCTAATTTGCATACACGCCACCCCTGAAGCAGCTCTTAAAGAAGCCAGCTCCTAATTGTGTGGTGCTCTAATGCTAGGTCAGTCCCCTCCTCCAGGAAGAACACATGTTTGTGTGTCATTACGCCCTTGTTTGCTTATTTGTATTTCCCCAAAAGAGACAATGGAGCTTGTTGGTTTGGGGTTTTTGTTTAAACATACATGGAAGAGAGGAACAGCCCGAGCTTGCTACCTGTTGCCCAGTGCAGACAATTACCAACTTGGAGCCCAAGGTTTCTCTTCTTGACCTCCCTCCCTCCTAACTCTTGCTGGTGACTTTATTATTCTGCCACTTTATTGAAATGTAATTTGCACGTGTGGGTTTGGCCCATGGAGAGTACGATCCAATGGCATTTATTTGCCATTCCTTTCAGAAGATTCTGTTGTGCTGCCGTCTCAGTGGTCTAGTTTGGAACCTCCACGAGGTATTTTATAGCGGAGGAGTCCTAAGGCACATCCTTGTAGTGTGTGTCAAAAGTCAGCTTCTTTTTATTGCTGAATAGTATTCCACTGAAAGGCTGCACACAGCCGGTGTGCTCATACACCCATTGATGGGCAATTGGATGCTTCTAGATTTGGCTGTCATGTGCAATGCTGCCTGGAGGTGGCATGTACCAGTCTTGGTGTGGACATGAGCTCTCGTTTCTTTTGGCGAGACAAGTAGTAGGATTTGTGGGACATTGGTAAGTTTATATTTAACTTTCCACCTTTTTAAATGAAACTGGCCAACCACTTGAATGTGGCCACACTACTTGACCTCCTGCAGCATGCACCAGGATTCCTTTTCTTCACCTCCTGGCCAGTGAAGTCTCTTCCCCTTCTCTCTCCTCTCCTTGCCTCTCCTCTCCTCTCTTCTTCTGTCCTCTCCTCTCCTGTCCTCTTCTGTCCTCTCCTCTCCTTTCCTCCTTTGCCCTCTCCTCTTCTCTCCTCTCCTGTCCTCTTCTATCCTCTCTTCTCCTCTCCATCCCTCCCTTGCCCTTTCTTCTCCTGTCCTCTCCTTTCCTCCTTTGCCCTCTTCTCCCCTCTCCTTTCCTCTTCTGTCCTCTTCTCTCCTGTCCATTTCTCCCTTGCCCTCTCCTCTCCTCTCTTCTTCTGTCCTCTCCTCTCCTCTCCTCCCTTGCCCTCTCCTCTCCTCTTCTCTCCTCTCCTCTCCTTTCTCCTCCTTTTGGCCCCTTCACCTCTTTTTCTGCCTTTGTTCCTAGGTTGTTTTCTTTCCTGGACCAAATGCCCTGTGTCAGAGTCCCTCAAGGGAAGCAGCTCAAGAGCAACCCTGAAGCTGCGGCTTTGCTTCCGAGCTGCTTGAGGTCCTCCCGGACTCTGGAAACCCAGCTGCTGGCCGCCTCTCCACCTCCAAGACATGTACAAAGCAAAAAGACCCAGGCATTCAGTGTCTTCATGAGTGAGGTCTCTGCTGTACAGGTACTGGTTCCTGAGTCCAGTGTCATTTCTCCGCATGACAGAGGTTATGGAGAGATTTGGAAAACACTATCTATTAGGTCTTGTTTGAGGATGAATGGGAACTTATCCAGATTATCTTCTGTTATAATTATTTTAGGAACTATTTCTCAAAGAATATTTTAAATTAAGAACAGGAGTTCATTTGGATCATTTGTGTGAGGTCATGAAGAATTCATAAGCCAGATATAATGCTTTAATAAATGGGTAACTTTATTCAGGGTTAGAATATCAGAGTGCATTGTAGGAAATGCAGTCACATTACAATAAGTAAATAAAAAATAAATGACACTGTGCAATCTTGGCCCTTGCACTACGGTGATGGACTAACTTGTCTTCTCTCTTCTCCTGAAATAAGCCAGACTTGAAATCTCTTCATCAATCTGACACAGTATCTGTTACTTGCTGGGCATTCAGTTCTCTTCTAAGCCACTTCAAAACCACTTTCCTTGTGCATGGAAATACCATGATCACAAGTACAATATTTGTATAATCCTGCACAGCTTTTCAAGCTTTTGAATTGAGGCACTATTATAAAAAGATTACAATTTACAGACAAACAAAAATCACCAGGAATTGTAATTACAGGTCCAGGATAAAGGGATAACAAGGAACAGGATGTTCAGAGAGCTCTGGGGCTGTGTATTCAGTACAGGTGAATCTGACTGTGTTCGGCTCTGCAAAGAAGTGGATATATCACCAGATTTTACCTTTACTGTGCAATTTATGAACAAATTTGTTGACATGCAAATTATAACTTTCCCTGAAGACTTCTTGCACTAATTAAAGCTTGCAGTAGCCTGGAAAGGGCTGAATAATTAGTACAACCCTGGCATGTTTCTTTCTTTAGTGAAGTATTACTAAATTAGGTGTCAAGATCAGGAAAAGTGAACTCCTTAAAAACATGTGCAGTTTTTGAACTCTGAACTCTCTTCACTTTTGCAGTGTGTCCCGGGGAACCTTGTGTGAGGATCAGAACAGCATGTTAGCCCGGGAGGCCTTGGGTGGGGCAGGCACAGGTGCCCCCTCTCTCCACCTGTACCCAGGAATGGGCTGCTCCATGGCTGTGCCCCCTGGAGCCCTCGGGCTGTTGCTGGCCTTTCGTGGTCCTTTGCCTTGGTTGCCGGGTACCGAAAAGAAGAAGGGGCAGAGAATGAAGTGGACCTGGGTTCAAAGTTCGGTTTGTGTCATCTTTCCGAGCACAAGTTTATTTTCTGCAGGTGAAAACAGGCATCATATCAGCTTGATGTGAGAATTGGATCTAGGACAGCAGTGAATGATGAGAAATCCTATTTCTCTGTTTTCTTGAGTTTGGGCAACCATGCAGCAAGTGGATGATAAAATCTCACACCCAGACTGTGACTGAGTAGAGCTACAGCGTGGATCAGGACCCTCCCCAAAGGCTGGTGTGCTGAAAGCTTCCTCCCTGCTTGGCGCCTGGGGAAGTGGTGGAGGCTTGAGAGGCAGGGTCTGGAGGGAGGTCCTGGGTCTCTGGGGCTCTGCGTCTGGGGGCATTGGAGCCCCAGACCCTTCCTCTTCCTCTTTTTGCCTCTGCACTGCCATGAAGCAGGTGGTGTTTCCTCCTCTGCACGCTCCTCATCATGTGTGCTCAGGCAGAGGCAGTGGGAGGAACCAGCCAAGGCCTGTAAATGGAGCCCAAATGGGCCTTTCCTCTTTATAAGCCTATTTTCTCCAGTATTTTCTTCTACTTAGGGAAAGCTGAGGAACATAAGAGAAGATGAAAAACGATTGGCACATGTAGGGAGGGATCTGTAGCTTTGAATTCAGAGTAGGTTTATCCCATTTTACCCAGGAAAAAGAAATAATTGCAAATGGAACCATGGCATGGGATCCAGAGTTGTACATGAGCAGTGGTAATGTAACAATAGACAGTGCTCACCGTCCACCTCACCCGCATCTGAACAAGACTGCGGACATTCTCCCAGTTGTTCAGCAAAAGGCTCCACCTGCTGGACGGGATTGGCTAAGCGAGGACAAGGACTCCCCATCACAACAGTAGCTGAAAGGGCTCAAGTGCCCCTTGCAATTGTATTTCGCAGCATCTGAAAGCTCCTGCCACATATTGCTGAATGAAGAAAGCAGATTTCCTGTGTTACCTGCTCACACCAAGAAAGCACGTATACCCTCATGCTAGCGGACCCCTGCCGTTCTCCTAGAAAGGCTGTGCTTGCAAACACACTCCTCTTTATTACAAGACAGCTCACCATGCTATTTGGAACTCGGACTGACCGCAGCGTCCGTTCGCGATGCGTGAAGCATGCTGTACTTCACCCGTGCGTCTGTGCATGTTGGTCAGGTATAAAATGCAATTTTCAGTGGTAGAGAAAAAGTGTGTAATTTTTATATAATAGATGTGACCATTTCATATTTGCAGTGATAAAGATTTTAACTGCAAGTGCTTTGGGAAATGAAAGCTATATCTTAGCCACTTTCCGTCTAGGAACAGAGGACCCAAAGGAGGTTGGTAGGAGGAAAACCGGGGGCTGTCCTCACCTCAGAACAAATAAGCAACTTGACCAAGAGACGTGACCCCTGTAGAGCTGGCGTATTCTCTCAGCCAAAGTGTCTGTCATCTTCACAGCTTAAGGGGATCGACCTCTTATGGGGCAGACTTCCGTCCCTTTACCATTCATCCTCGTAAGTGCTTGGCACAAGCGCAGGGGCAGTTGGTCCCTGTAGGACAGGGAGTCCTTGTGGTCAGTGGACATCAGCGATGAGCCGGTGTGCTCGAGTCTGTTGCTGGATCTGAAGGGCTGATGAGCGTCCCCGCTCACTGGGTATGCCTGTATCCACGCAGCAGGGTTTTGTGGACATCTGTGCTCGCCTAAGAGTAATGATCATAAAGACAAGCAGATGAAGTACATGAAGATAAAGTCAGACATAGGAACTCCAAGGCTGGATCCAAAGACTGTAAATTGCAGGAATTCTCTAGAAGGCTCAACAGCATTCTTTGTGGGTGCCATGGGGTTCAACACCAAGCGTTGGATCCAGGAAGCACAAGGGTACCCCTGGTGAAGAAGGCAGCCAGGGGTGAACGGAGGGCAGAGGTTGCTGAAGATCAGCCATTCCTCTCTGTTGAGGTCCTGCAGCTGGGTCCTGCGGCACTAGGGGCATGTGCTGCAACCAGGTTTGTGCCGCATGCCTGTCTTCATGAAACTGGTGGCTGCTTCTCCTTCTTCCATCCTTTTGGTCTTTTTGATTTGATATGAGAAGTTTTGTGCTGTGTGCTCCTCTGATGTTTGGTCATTCTAGGAGATTCCTCTGGGTCATTTCTGTCCTCCTGTGAATAGAATTTAGACAATACACAGACATACGCCACTTTAGCTAGTCTGCTGGGTGGAACAGCTGAGACTTCATGTTCCTCACGTCCCCCAAGTCAATGTGTAAGGATGTGTTGTGCTGATTGTGTGTGGATCTTCATCATTTTCACCAAGTCATAGAATTGTGTTTTGATCCAAATTAGCTTTTTTAAAATGGAGTTATCTGATAAATATTTTAGTAGTATAATTGATCTTTAACCTTAATTTAAATTTGAATTTTTATGATCTGTATGGAGCAAGACAGGTTTAAACTAAAAAATGTTGTTTATAAAAATAATTTTCCAGATATCTTTTAACATTACTTTATTCTTTATGATGTCCATTTTATGTGGGGAAAAATGAGAAGAGTTGGAAATTTGGGTTTTAGGACATCATTTTAGATTCGGTTGTATAAACGCTGACTGTAATGCAGAGGGAACACTGGTGTGTGTTTTCTCTGTGTGCTGAGATGCTCTATGTACATCTGGTTTGTACACTAGAACCAATTTTAAAGCTGCCGTAGCCGCTGCAAGCAGTGGTGTCAAATGACCGAACATAATAAAAGCTGCCACGGCTGAAATTACGGAACCGTCTTCGAGGCACTGCCCGTACAGAGACAGCTGAGCCGCCACCTCACGCTGAACAACTGACCGAAACTGCCCTGTGCCGGGTCACTTCCTGATGATTTCTCAGCTCGGATAATCTGAAAGGACAGTGGCTTCCGTTGTGTGCAGGGGTGAAGGTCTTGCTGGGCACGAGCAGGTAACAGGACAGGAGCCTTCACGAGCTGTGGAGCCCCTTTCAGGTGACAAGGCCACAATCAGGCTCTGGTGGAAACAGCGTGGGCGACCGGAGCACACGCAAGCCCTTCCCTGTGCCTCTAGAGGGAACAGCGCTGGGGGAAGGAGGCCAGGCCAGGTGGTCTCCTGGAGAGAGCGGAGCTGGAACACAGCCTGGAGGAGCAGGAGAATCGGGTGAAGTAGAAGGCAAGACAAGGAAAGGGGCTTTAACTTCTTATGCAGCCCTGAACTGCTCCATGTAGGAAATGGTGATTTAAATAGATTGAATTCAAAACCATGGTCCTGAATCATTATTGAGATTGAAATCTGAAATGTACCAAATATGTCAATTATATTAGGATTACCACAGTTATTTGTGCAAAAGCTAGTGGTGGGACCATAAATCTTTCTGAATTCAAGTGATTTTCTTCTGATTAATGTACCAGAATTTCTGTGTTGCTGATGTGCTTACCTATAGAGTTAACTGAAGCGAGAAAAATAGGAAGAATAACTTCTTGCATTTTTTATTATAAATGTCATTTCAATAAGCCACTGATGCAGAAGAGGAAAGCCGTGGTAAAATCGCCAGCTGCCAATGACATCACAGCCCTGAGTGCTGGGCAGATGGAGTAAGACATCTTGCTCTCTCTTGAGGAATTTCCCCTTAGGACGGTCCCCCCACCTGTCTTCTCACTGACTGTGGGGTGCAGTGGGCGGGGAGCGTCCGAGCAGACGGGCAAAGCTGCTGCTTCTTGGATTTAGGATGTACCACCTAGAGGTCCATCTCCTTTGATGGCAGCTCCATCTGCTCCATCCACAATCCAGATGGCGCTGCCTTTTCTTTAAAAGCCTGCTCTCCAAACCAAGGTTACGTTAAAAATAAACCACACTAATCCCCAAACATTTTAATTCAGTTCTTTTTCTCCACTGGGGAACTGAAAAACATAACTCAGAAAACATTTTTTACAGGTTCCTGTTAGTCCCCTTAATGTCCAGGCAGTTTCTACAAAGATAATAGCAGTTGTTCCTCCTGAAGAACCAAAATCTAATTAAAAAAATAGAAACACCTTGAATGTAAATAACCGGCCATCATTTGGAGAAGCATTGACGTTGGGGAGGCTCCTCTGTCCCGTGGGAAGCATCGACTCTCCAGATGGACAGGTGTCTGTGGGGCTGGGCTTGAGTCCACTGCGAGTACGCATGGGGCTGGGCAGGCTGGGTCCTCAGAGGGTGAGGGTCAGGGAAGGCCAGAGAAGGCTGCAGCAGCAGAGGCAGCCTGAGGACTTTGGGGCTGAAGAACAAAATCAGTAGCCGGGAAGGAGATCACAAAGAGGAATGGAAGAAGAAAAGAAAAAAATGGATTTTGCAATTCTTATTACCAGGGCAGGGATAGCAGTGTGAGATTATCATCTAACATGTACATAATATGGCTAACAGAGCACTGGTGACTGAGAAAACAGAACCACGGAGCCTTGATACTGGAATCATTTACCCCAAACTTCACATGGGCATACCTATGGAAATTCTGACTTGTGTGTGAAGCGCCTGTGAGTTTTGTGGGGGAGTCAGCCCCACACCATCCCCAGGCTGGAGCACTGTGGAAGGCTCCAAGGGCCAGAGCCAAGGGTAAGACAATCACATCACCTGTGGTCACCTTGCAGCCTGGCCCTACGCAACTTGGTACCAATCACCCACACCTTTAAACAAATCATATATTAAGCAGGCATTTGGCAGAGGAAGAAGATTAGCAATGCCTAACAACAACTGTAATCCTCCATAAAACCCAGAGGCCCGGATAGTACCCATCTGCAGAACTCCCAGGTAAAGAGTGAAGTCGGTGTTGTAAAGAGAAGGGGAAATGAACGAAGGTGGCGCGGAGCGTGGAGGCTCCGTGGTCACAGGCAGGCTTCAGCCATCTGCAAAAGAAGAAAAACAAACAAAAACAGAAGTTTCTGATCCAGCCGGAGCTGAGTTTTTGATACCGACCTCTGACCAGATCTAGAAATGAGATGAACACGGCCCCTTTCATCTAGTTCCACACAGCAGGAATGCAGCATGCGGAACTCACAGAGCCCAAATCTGTCCCTGAGAGTTTTCAAATGTCCTTGTTAGAGAGCATTCTATAAATTGTGGGTACCACCGTTCATCATTTGTATCTGGTGTGCAAGGGCAGAGATGCAGCCAGGTACTTTGGAGACTCTCAACCACACACCCAGGCCCTGGGACGCCAGGAGGTGGGAAGTGGAGGTGAGGAAGGAGGCCTGGAGAGACCATGCCGCTGCACAGAGAGCTCCTGCTCTTGGATTTCACAGTGAAAGAAAAAAATAGTGCATGACATACAATGAAAAGAAGCTGCTAGAATATTCCTGCAGTAACAGTTTCCAGAAATCTGAACCTTAGCCGAATTGAAGATCTGGAAAATCTCTGAGAAAATGGAAACTGGTTGATTTCCAGGAAGAAAAGCAGGGATGGGGAGATCCTGCAGGCTGGGCAATGGCTGGGAGAGAAGCTGTTCCAGCGGTGCTGGCCTGTCTTCTCTGGTGGCAGACACTCTTCTAGAGGGCAGCTGTAAAGCCAATGTCATGATAGAGAGGCCGCAGTCCAGATGGATGGGAGGACTCCAAGGAGCAGCATCTCTCCACCAAGAGCCTGTCTAGAAGGCTTTCTCTCCTGGTGTGGAACAAGACTCCACCCAGTCCTAGTCAGCTGTAACGAAGGAGGCTGGGGAAGGGGTTCAGGACCCTGCCACCAATCTTGTGGACAATGTAACTTTAAACTAGTGAAACTGGATTCTATCAGCAAAATCTTTGCCAGTGTGCCTGCAAGATTTGCACAGAGGTTGGCTGCGGTTGGTAACTTCCTCTGGGCAGAGCTCTGTGCTGTGCCTATCTTACAAGGGTTTGAGTTATGGGATGAGCTGTCACCCCAGAGAAGAACACCCTGTGCAGAAGATCTTATTTCTGCTCTCTTGGTAAAAACTTGTGAAATTGCTGTCTGGCTTGTCAAAATGAAAAAAAATTAATTAAATATTTTGTAACCTCACATTGTTACTGAATATAAAGCTTTAAGACTTTTCAAGCTCAGGGTCTGAGATTTGTGACATCTAAGTCCCATTCAAGCTGCACAGCTTTGAATAAAACTCCTTCCTGGATTTCCTTGGGTGTCTGTCTTGTCTGTCCTGCAATAGTAAGAAAGTCATAGGACCCCACCCTTTGTTTACCTAGTTTCCCTCCTTTCCTCCCTCCCTCCCTTTCTCTCTCTCTCTTCTTTCTACCACTGAACTACATCCCCAGCCCTTGAGATAGGTTGTCATTAAGCAGTTGAGGCTGGCCTTGAACCTGGGACCCCCTTGCTTCAGTCTCCCTGAGCTGCACCATGCAGGATCTCATCCTTCTCAACAACTTTATGGTCCCAGCATACAAAACCCTTTCCTCAACTAGGGATTTTCTTCTTAGACTGTAAGGATGTAATGCTTATTGTCTACTGAGTCAAAGAATGGGGTGGGTGATCCTAGGGTAAAATGCGTCTGCACTGAGAGAAATGAAAGCAATCGGAATGAGACTTAGTCATTATTGCTCCTGAGTCCCCAATTCTACCCTTAAGTCTTGAAAGCAACCCTTTCTTCAATTCTGCTAATTTTAGTATCAATAAATTCTGCATCCTTTACCTGCATACTTTCGGGCCAATAGGATACAGTTCCCTATCACCTGCAGCCAGAGAAACTCAAAGAAACCCTCCCAAAAAGAAAAAAAAACAAAAAACAAATAAGAAAAATGGTCTTGACCAGAGCTAAGTGTAATTGCAAAGCATAATTCCAAGGGAACTTGCATTTGAGGCTGCTGGCTGACTGTGGCTGGTCTTTGAAAATCTGTGTTGAACTGAAGAGACCATGGCTCAGCGTGGACATAACCCTGGCCATCGCAGGGTGAGTGGTCTGTCCCTCTGGGCACCCACATGTGTAGCACTGTGCCCTCATCAATGGGAGAACTCATTCTATGGAAGTCCACTCTCTTCCGAGTACTAACTCAGAAAAAATATACAAAGTGTGCTTCCATTAGAGAAGAGAGCTGACATCCCGTGGGCATGGTAGCCAGCGCCACGCGGTGAAGGAGGCACATAGTGAGTGTGGCACTGGAGAGAGGGTTTTTCCCTCTCTCTCCGCCCCTGGTGCTCCCAACCTCCTTCTGGCAGCTTCCCTACCCTCTTGCACTTTCAGGCTGTGGTTGCCAAGAGTTTGATTTAGTTCACCATTGAGTTTACTTCTTCCCTTTTAATTTTATAGTGTTTAATAGAGATGTGCAAATCTGCACCAGGAGCAAGCCCCTACTTAGACTTCCAAGTACTCCGTGCCCATCACGGTGGGGACATCACTATTATGCATGACTAATGCCTCTGCTGGGAATGGCCAGGGCATTCTGTCCTGAGATTCTACTACGTCCATCTGGCATGCTGCTATTTTTTTGTGTTTTTTTTTTTTAACATCTCTCATCCAAATTTATAGTTAAATGTTTGTATTTTAGATAGAAAAAGCATGCCAACAATTGTCTAGAAAATATGCCATTGTGCATTTATTTATCCATATATAGAAGACAGGTGCTGCACCTCCAATCTCAAGGAAGGTATTACCGTATGTGTTTTCCATTGCTGCTATAACAAATGGCTAAAACCTGATAGTTCAAACACTTAGCTGCACTCTTTTACATCTCTGCAGGTCAGAGTCCAAAAGAGGTCTGTGGACCCTGCATCTGAAACCGCACCTCCCCCATTCCCTGAAAATCGTGTATGTGGTCCCGAGCTCCCTGCCATCCACTGAGGATCTTTCTGGGGCACTAAATACAGGTGAAGCCTGGAGTCTGTCTCTAAAGGAAACTTCCTCTTCCTCAATGAGGGTTGCTGAGAGAAGTTGGGGTCCCTAAGAAGCCTGACTCCAAGCCCCTTCCCAGATTCCCCAGCAGTCTGTAATGTAAAATGAACCAGCAAAGTGTTTTGGTCTGAGGACATCTTCTGAAAGCAAGCCATTCAACTTCTAAGCTCTTTCAAGCTTCCTAGGTCTCAAGACTCCTCCTATTTGTGACTGGCAATGAGTTCCACAGATCCCAGATTATGTACATCATACAGGGTTTCAGGCAAGCTCAGTTCCCGTCAAAATTGCATAGTTACTAAGGAAGGAAGCGCAAAGTATCATGGACATATTCTAAGTCATTTAACTGTAGGGTGAAAGAGATTAAAGGAGAATTAGGTGAACAGCTTATCATTTGTCTACCACACAGAAGGACTGAGAAAATATTAACTTAAAACCACAAAAATATGTCCCCTGATTCTTCTTAAACATTCTCATTCTTAAGGGCTACATTTAGTTTAAATATTAACTGCACCTATAGACTTCTGTTGCCTATTAGTGTGAAAGAATGATATTGGTTTTCTTCAGCAAACACCAGGGCAGAAATCCTCTTTGATATTAATTGACATGTCACACCCAGTCTGAGGTGCTGGCAAGAGGAAAGCAGGGAGGCTGGGGTGTGAAATAGTTTCTCCCTACAATGACATTAGCATATAAATGACATGGCATGTCATATTTTGCTGTCACAAATTTAAATCATTAGAGAAGAATATTTTTAAAGGAATACTGATGCTATTTAACTTAGAGGGTAAAAATTAACTGGGATACAGGAGCATCTGTAAAGTGGAATAGAACAGGTCCTTCTGTGTTGCCAATGAGAAACCACGAGAGCAGTATTCGCAATTTACTGGAATTTTGCTTTTGCCTAGATGGTTAGAGAGAATTTTGCAAGAAATATACAAAAAGAATAATTCCTTTGGGGCTGTAGACAGATTTCAATCTTGCTTGAGTATTAAAATCACATGGGAAACTTTTAGAACACTAGGAGCTGTGTTCTCCCCTAGATCAACAAATTTCAACCCTTTGGGCGGGATGATCTGGACGTGGCATCTCCCTGGGAAGATGAAGTCTTGGGGAGGTCTCGGCAGAGTCAGTAGGGAGGCGAGTAACAAAGGAGAAGCACTGAGTGGTGGTGGCCAGGTCAGTCCCTGCTGCATTCTATGTGCTCTGCAGTGTGACCTATGCTCTGCTCCTTTCCCGTCACTTCCTTTTCCAAGGTGGATCTGATCAGCATCCTGTTCACAAGTTGTTAATAGAGAAGGGTAAAAAGTTATGTTGTCTTTATTCACATAACCTCACGGAGTTGTGTACCCATAGAGCTGTAATCCATGTCACGTGCCTGCACACTGACTCTGATGAAGGACTGGCAGATGCGGTCAAAGTCTGGTGGGTCAGGTCAGCTATAAGAAGGCTGGCCGTGTGACTTTCACATCCAGGATGATATGCTACAGGGTACATGTGTTGGATGGCAGAGGCAAACCCAGCCAGGCCCAGGACAGCTAAGAGTCCAGCTACCAGGTCACCAGGGAGCAGGAGACTTCAAGGACTGTGACCCCTGGTAGCGGTTTTGAGTCCCTCATGTGCCTTCTTTCTGTTCCTTGGGAAGCCCAGGCCCCCAGAGGCTACACTACTGAGGGAGGCCTGGAGCCCAGCTAACCCCTGGTAACTCACTTCAGGAAATATTAGCCTCTCTTGGGCATCTTTTAAGATTTCTGTGAAAAGACAAATTAAAAACAAATTCATAGGAATGATTGTGTATGTGCTGAAAGGATTCTTCTTTCTACATTTTTTTGCTCAGTTTGCATGAATGCATTTACAGCAAATTCTGTTTTTTAAACATGAACCCTCAAAATGATAAGGATGTCAGGAATGAATTCTCAGCATAAAAGGAAGCATATTTATGCAACCGACGTGCAGATGGCCAGTCCAGAGCGTGTCTAAGTCATGAGCTGCACTGCGTAATGGACATGTTTGGTTCTTGAAAACGTAACAACTCTTATATGTTTCTCTACAAGTTAAGAACATTTTAATTTTATTTCCTGTTTAATTCTTTAATTTCATTGTGTGACATATTATTTAAATGAGATTGTTGGAAGGAACTTTCTGCCTCTGATCTGGGAGAAATAACATAAATAGGAATTCAATGTGAGTTTTCTAGTTCATTCCATACCGATGGCTCCACTCACACAGAACAAACTGAAAAAATGGCAGAATCATCTTCAGAGTCATTTATTGTGCTATTTCAGCCCTGGCCAGATTGGATCCAGGCTCAAATTGTTTCCAGGATTGCCTTCTGAATTGGATTTCAATTTTCTGGTGTGTGTGAATACACCTGAGCTCACCGAATAGCATACTTTTTCTTTCTTTCTGAAAACTGTCATAATTTACTGTGTAAAAGGTCTTTTCATGGGCAGTGTTCAGAAGCTCCTATCAAAGGACTTGGAAGCATGTGGCGGCCTTAATGGAACTTTCCCAGTAGAGACCTACAACAGGATGATTTAAAACAATCTCCACTACTCTAGAGAGATTTCAGGCTTTGATTAAGATTCAAAGTAAAAGAAAAAATGGTCAAAATACTACAGCTTGAAAGTTAAGCATTCCCAATCACTGGGGCCCACCATGGAAGAAGGGCAGCCTCACGTGTGTCGGCAATGAGCAGCCTCCGAAGGACGGACTGTGAGTCCTCGGAGGGCTCCCCAGAGGCAGAAGTTGCAGCAGTCCAGGTCCTTGCTGCTTTCTAAAATCCTTCTTAGCGAACCCAAACCCCCAAGAAAGATAAAAACTGAAGGATTTTGCAGAGATAAGAAAGGGCAGGGTGAGGGTAGATAGTGGAACCCTAGTTCTTTCAGGGCCACGCGGACAATCACAGAGGAGGAGGCAGTGAGTTCCTGCTGAATTCACATATTTACCTGATTCCCCGTTTTCTTAGAAGGGGATGAAAAGAATGAGGGAAAGATGTGAAATCCGGTATGGATCCATTTCCAAAACAAAAAGAAAGGAAGAAAAAGAAAAGAAAAGAAGGACAGACAGACAAAAGGACAGCAAGACCTCACTCTGAGTCTTCCTCCCTGCTGTTGAACAATGGGCAATAAACTTAGTTGCTCTGCTTATTCAGAAGTAAAAGCGGAGGAGACACCAACGCCTCCACCTCAAAATGCAGTCAGGTTTGTAGTTAGTCTGCCCAGTGAATCAAGCCTCCGCCTAGCGCCCCGCATCAAGGACTGTGTTCTGAAGTAAATGTGAGAAACGGACCCAGCTTAGGAAGGTGGGTGCTCACAGCCCTGGTCCTGCTGAGTCCCTGCCATGGCTTGCTTGGTCGTTCCCCATGTGGCTCTCTCCCGGAGCAGCCCCACGCTGTCCTTAGAACCCTTCCCATCACAGATCTCACCCTTTAAGGGCCATCTGTAGGAGCGCTTAGGCTTTTCACTGTGGTAATAGCCGTGGTTATGGAATGGTTATGTGACTAACTGCATAATTAAACTGAGAGAGAGCAGTGGCATGGGCTCAAGCCCCGCTCTAACACTGGGATCACAACTCCTCTCCAGCTCCAGTGTGTCTATCCATGAGCCAGGCAAAGTACGAACTCTGAGCTTAACATGTGTCACAGTGGGAGGACAAGGTCTCTGGGTGACTCGGGTGAGCACAAGGACCTCCATACATTCATGTAAAGTAGCTCTTAACTTTACTAGTGCCCAAGACACCTGTAATCTTTCAAGAAAATGGTGATTTAGATTTTTTCCCAAATATAAAGCATAGTTTTCCAATTTTTTTTAAAAACTAAAATATAGTTTTATTAATAAAAAAAAAAAAAAAGCACAGGATGTTGGGCACTGTGCAAAAGAAAAACGCTGCCCTGAACGCCATGACACTTCTCTCTCCTCCTCCTCCTTCATGTTTCACGTGCTCTGAGCAAAATGGGCTACACGCCTGCGCCTGAGTGCTACTTCCTCTCTTTCTCTGCACCTTCCCGGTTGGTGATAGATAACAACACCGCTTCACCATTGGTTCCTTAGCAGTCTGCTCTATCCATCCATGTGCTTGGGAAATGAAGAAGTTCCAAGTTGCCATCCCCGCCTGAGACTGATTTATTCTCCCCTGGCCAGGAGGGAAGGGACCCCTGGAAAGGGAAGGGAGGTCCAGCATTCCGGCCGCCGCCTTCGCCCCCTCGTCCCCGCGCCCGACTCGTCCTGATTCGGCTCCGTCTCGGGAACGATCCAGCCGGTCCAGATTGTTCTGCCCACTACCCGCTCCGGAATGCTGTGGCAGCGAGCAGAAGAAAGCAACTGCAAGACCAGGGCTGGTGGCTGAGGATGGAGTGAGCTGTCCAGGTCCCTGCAGAGCTCCTTCCTGCCAGCATGTACCTGGACCAGGGCTGAGAGGCTGAGGGGGATGTTTAAGTTTCAGACATTTTTATGAGACACTTTTGAATAAGGTGAAAAAACAAGTAACATGGGTATGTGTGGACTACGGCAGATGCAGTCTTGGGGTGAAGGCAGTGAATCTAAGCTGGTGTGGACTATGGTAGATGAGTCTTGGGGTGAAGGCAATGGATATAAGTAGGTGTGGACTATGGCGGATGCAGTCTTGCGGTGAAGAAGATGGATCTAAACCTTGATTCTTTAATAAACATTCCTGATCTAATAATTAATAATATGAAGATGTCTTTTATGATATTTTAATGATAGTGTTTATATCAGTCTTCTTAAATGCACATTATTCTCTGTCTTAAATTGCATGTATTTCTTGTTTGTGATTGAAAATTTAATAAACTTAAGTAAGCACAACTACGTATCTTTAATTTTAACTCAAAATGTTACAAGGATTACGTCGCAGAATTAAGTCCTGGACCTGAGTATTTCATTTGAGAGTCAGCCTCCTCCCCCATGAGGTGTGTGAGAAGCGTTCTTCTCCTGGGTCCTCAGGTGGCAAAGGCTCCTTCCTGCAAGCATTGTTGTCAGGCTGGCCTGTTAAGCTGCCGCTTTCCCAAGGTTGTGTGATGGAGAGGAAAGTGCTTTCCTCTGCTCCATGCTCCCGGAAGCACGGTGCCTCTGACACTAGACATGCGTGGGTTTCTCCCCACACCCTGAGCAATCAATCTTGCACAGACACCTGCTGAGTGTTCTTTGCTTCTGTTGAATTCTGATACTACCTACCTGGCGACAGCATCAGATCCCACAGGTGGAGGGGTCAGTGCCCTGCTTTGGGTGCCAACAGCAAGCCCCAGGTTTGGCCTGGGCTGTTATTGGAGCTCCAGTGGCACCTGCTGTGGTGTGATTAATTTTCTTAAGCAGATCACAGAGCTCAGGGGAACACTTCTCCTAGGTTTGCTCATTCATTATAAGTGGTATTACAAAGTTTGCAGATGAACAGCCAGATGGAAGAGTGCACAGGACAAGAACTGTGGGAAAGGGCACAGAGCTCCCGTGCTCTCCGCAGTTGCACAGCCTTCCAAGTACCTCCACGTGTTCTGCGTCCAAGGAGCCCCCGAACCCACAGCTTTATCCTTTAGAGGCTCCATTGCAGAGGAGTGGTTGAGTGATTTGCCAGTCACAGGTAATCAGCTCAGCTGTAGCCACTGCCTTCCCCAGGGTCCAAAAGTTCCAACCCTCTAGCCACACCTTGATCTTTCTAGTATCCAGGTGACCAGCCGCCATCCTGAAGCTACCTGGGGGCCTGACCTCCAGTCATCACGTTAGCAAACAACATACTCATCATGTTGGAGATGCCAGGAATTCAGGACGGGGACAAACACATTTCCCAATATCACAAGGGAAAAATGTGTGTTGTTCACCTCTGCAGTCTCAGCTCCAACCAGAGTCCACTGCATCTATTATACATTTCCTAGATTTGGGATTAGCCTGGTTTGTCATCCAGCCTGACTTCAGCACCCTTGTGCTGGGTTACTGAATACATGTCAACTCATCGGTCTGATGTTTAGTCCTAGAAACAGTTTAAACCAAAACTTGAGGAATTTGATTGGGGGAAAATAAATAAATATCCAGAGTTCTCATGTGACTGTCAACAGAGATGGCTTCCCACAATTATTTGAAAAGAGTGAAACTTGTCTTTGGAGTTCCTTATCACAGTTTCCATTCTTTTCATCTTTGCAAAATCTGCTTTAAAAGAAAAGGAGGGAAAAATTATTTGCAGGTTGGATTAATAACTTGGAAAGGTTGGCCACACTTCCTCTCCAGCTTTGTAACTAATTATGCCACAGCCAGACATGGGGTTCCTGACAAAAATTAAGCAGCGTGAGTGAGTAGGTAGAAGAGCACTGCTTTGGAAAGATGTTCTGCGTTTGTGAGGTCTGGATCCAAGGAGCAGATCCAGGAACCAGCGTCCTCAATCCAGTGTCACACAGCATGGCTCGAAGCAGTTTTCAAACCTTGGTCTGCAGGTCATTGGAAGCCTACGTCCTGGGTCTGAAAATTCAAAAATAGTTCCTAATACTTATTTGCTTTTTTCATTGTGGAGGCATTTTTACTGATGACACAAAACAAAAGGGAAAAAATATAAAACAATTGCAAGCACTCAGCACAAAGCAATTCTGTGGCCCCAGCTGTCCTTGCATTATTCACACTCCCAGATGTGTTCCCAAGTGAAGCCAGCGATCAGTGTTGCTGATCTTGACCCTTGACGGCTCGTCTTCGTTTCACACAGTAGGACTGTCCACACATCACTTTCACCATGAGCTAAAATTGCTAACAGTCACAAGCAAAAGGGTTTGTGGGAAGGTTTGGACTTAAGCTGGACCAATTTCATCAACGGGAGAAGGGCTTTTAGAAGAACCCACAGCTACCGCATTGTCAGTGGTGAGAGAAGCAAAGCTTTCTACCCGAGATGAAGGATTTTACCAGGATGATGCTATCTTAACTGCTATCAACACTGTAGTAAAAGTTCTGCCTTCACAATCAACAAGAAGAAGGAGAAAAGGCACGAAGCTGAACCAGGAAGATTCTCTCTGATGAAGATGGTAAGCCCCCCAAACTACAAATGCCTAGGAGCAAGCTTACTACAGAGGCTAAAGATGCACACACGGAAAGGCACAACTCACTGGTAACATAAGCGAGGGAAGACTTCACGGAATAAAAAGGTGCTATTTCTTTGCTTTAGAAGACTTAGATTTGCTAAATTGGTGTTCATTCCCAGCTAAAGATTACAGAACAGCTGTGTCAAAATCCCTGTGGCATTTTCATGGAAGGGAAATCACTACTGATGCTGGCCCTTGAACACAGCAAATAGCACTGAAAAGAAAAACGCTGTGCAGTGCTGTGAAGGCACCCCATGCAAACATTCCAAATGACAGTATCATTCCATCTCAAATGCTGAACAATGTTAGATTAATTTTACTTCAATGAAAAGAAAGACAAGTTGGAAGCACAAATCACTATCCACAAAAATACAAAATCAGACATCACTACAGTCCCTACAGACATCAAACTGAGAATGATTATTATGGAAAGCATATCTATACATTTGAAAATATAAGGGAGATGTTGGTCAAAGGGTACAAAGTTTAATTTGAACAGAAGTAAGTTTAAGACACGGTTTGCACAAGATGGTGAATTAACGAGCGTGTGTTGTACAGCTGAAAATTGGTGAGGGGTAGATTTTAAGTGTTGATGTTGCAAAAAATAAGTATGTGAGATAATGCGTATGTTGAATTGCCTGACTTAGTCAACCCATGCTGTATACACCTTTCAAAACATCCTGCTGTGCACCGTAAATATGTACAACTTGTATTTTTCAATTAAAAATAGGTAGTAATAATAATGATTAAATATGATAAGGAAAATAAAAAAAAGGAATCACTGGAAAATGTTAACAATTCTGTATCTTCTTAAGATAGCTGGGCCCTCATGCAAAAGTCCTTCAAAAATATTAAATATAGATATATTTTTTATTTTCCTCTTTGTAAGGCTGCATAATTTAGAGTTTCATTTCTTCCAAGGTCTTTAAATAATATCAGAAATGATATCTTTCTTGAATACAGAAAAAAAGAGAAAAATGTTAGCTCATTTATTGCTCTGATATTAAAATATATATTATAAAAATATGATACTCAAACTTTTGGGTCTGATATAAAATTTAACATTTCAGTAATGATATATTCATACTAACAGTAAAAAAGATGAAAGATAATACATTGATTTCCATTAATTAAAGTGTACAGCTACTGATGCACTTGGGGAAAAGGCAGTGGTTAATTGCATAGCCCTCAAAAGCCAGGAGCAATGACCTTGAGCACGACCTCCTAACACCCAGCACTGAACCCAAGTGGAGTTTACGTTTGCATGGGAGAGATGAAAGAGTCTGTCTTCCAAAACTGGATACAGGAGGACATTTTAATAATGTTGTGACAGTAAAAGATGTCCTTAAAAAGATGCAAGACACTGGTCAAAAAACTAGGAATGAGCCCACCATAGACCCTGCTATTCCACTCCTGGGTATCTTTCCAGGGGACTTAGAATCAGCACATTATAGTGACACAGCAACATCTATGTTCATAGCAGCACAATTTACTATTGCTAGGCTATGGAAACAACCCAGATGTCCCTCACTGGAAGAATGGATCCAAACACTGTGTTACATTTATACCATGGAATTTTACACAGCAATTAGAAACAATGATATTGCAGCCTTTGAAGGTAAATGGATGGCTATGGAAGAGATCATGCTGAATAAAATCAGCTTAACCCAGAGAACTAAGGGTCGATTGTCTCCACTCATCTGTGGAGGTGGGGACTAGACCCTGGACAGTGAGAAAGTTGGTCTATTAGCATGTGTTAAATCCAGATAAGATGTAATGCTATACAACATAATCCTTTTTTAGTGATATTGTGGGAAGGGGAAGGGAGGGATAAGGGTGGGTAATTGGGGGGGGCACTCCTGAGGGTAATTGTAATATCCAGAATATATACACATTTTATATTATTTTTTAAAAACTTGTATGGTTGTTCAAAAATAAAAAGATGCAAGACATACTAAGCACAAGAGAATGTTAAAGAAATCAAATTTCTTCAGCATTTAAGAGTTATTTTTTCATCCATTTCTCCGAAGATGTAATTGAGAAAATGAGATGCTAGTCAAAGACCGGCTGCAGAGGGGCTGGAGCGGTGGCGCTGCAGTTCGTGCGCTTGCCTGGCAAGCATGAGGACCCAGGTTCAAATCCCAGCACCACATACACAACTGTAGGAGAAACAAAGACCAGATGAAAAAATAAATAAATAAAATTGATTCTCTCTCTCTCTTAAAAACATTAAATGATAATGACTGACTGCAGAAATGTGGCCAAGAACTCAGATGGAAAATGCATAAACAATTCTGGCAATGAGCCAACCGCATAGAGAAAAGAGGCCGAAGAGTGGACAAGCACTTCAGGAAAGGCTAGCTGTCTGCAAAGGAAGGAGGCAAAGAGCCAGGAAGGAAAGAAAAGACAGAACTGCAAAGCAGATAAACATTAGCGCTGCTCAGCAGCCCGGCTACAACTGCAAGAGCAGAGAATGTCACGTTGACAGCACCGTGAAGTAACTGGAGCACCCAAAACATCCCTCCAGGAAGTGCATTTGCCAGAACACATGCACCCGGGGCAGGGCTAGGACACCTGGGTGCTGTGGCTGCACCGTCCAGCTGAGAGGCAGCTGGAGCGCTGACTGGCTTCAGCTTAATCAGAGGTGTGGTGACGTGCTCATCACTGTCACACCTGTGCAGTGTTGAGTGTGTCAGTGTGCGTGTATTTGCATATTAGTCAACCATGTGGGTGCATCCCAAACATTGCAGCCTTCAGCAGAAGAAGCTAGGCATTGGAAAGTGGGTGGATCCCTATTGTGGAATCACCTTACATGTGTGTAGAGATCGGTGTTTAATTTAGTGACGAGAGGGACCCCTGTACGGCTTCCATGATGGTAGCAATGCCAAATCCGTTAAGCTATATGCATGATTGTGGACTTCCTGTTGGGACGCTTCTCTCAATACATCGTTTATTTGGGAAAACAAGCTCTTCGTGGTCGGACTCCTTAAAGTGATTCTCAATGGCACATATTGTGCATGAGCACCCCTGAGGCCAGGACCTTTCACCCTCTGTTCCTTGAGACTGTCCATCTAAATCCAGACTCTTGTCATTGGCAATGCTAGGGTGACTGCTTTTCCTGCTTCTGGTCCTAGTTTTCCACAAGCCATCATCTTCCTAAAATATGCTTGTTCTAGTTTTTCTCTCCTTTATTTAAACACCACTTGGTTCCCGTCACACCACAGTATGAAGGTCAAGGCTTTAACTTTATCATCTGTTGTCATGTGTGACTGTGGTCCATGCTACATGCCGCTGTTCCTCCATATTCTTCCCCTTTCCAAGAGACTCCATCAGGCAATAAAAGCTTTGCAATCTCATCATAAAGACTCAACTAGTGGCAGCTAGTGTAATGCCACATAGTGTACTGTCATCAGAGGGCACAAGTGCCAGTGGCAGAGCCAGTCTCAGCATGGCCTGTTTCTAAGAAGTTTGTGATTGTACTTCAGCTCTGTGCAGACTTTCTGTAGCTCTGCTGGTTCAGTGACAGCCCTGGCAAGTCTCCCCTTGGAAGATGTCACCCCAGGTCCCTACTCCAAAAATTAATAACCAGGTAATGCTCCTCTTTGGTGACTCCATCTGAAGACACAGCCTCTGATTTGTGTTGGCCATTGTCATCTAGGCTTTATGCTCCTGCATAGGACAGCTATGCCAAGACCCCTCAAACCCTGCCAACAAGCCTAGAATTCTGTGGTAGTCATGTCCATCATTCAGGCAGCTACGGGCAAGGTGGTAGAGTCCTGGGGCAAAATCATTGATTACCACTTAGAAAGTGGCTGGAGTATAAGATGTTTCAGAACGTGCCTAACTTCTCAGATTAACAGTGTGAAAATCCTGCTGCTGCTTCAGTCTTGTATATCCTATCTATGACTCCTCAATTCTATCGTCTAGAAATTAATTTGATGTTTCTGTGTGTTGCTCAGCACGAATGATATTAGCATGCTTTTCAGAGTGTGCTTTAGCACACCCACATCTCCTGCCAGGACACAGGAAGGCCCTGTGATGACTGCTGTGTCCCCATTCACACCTTACGTTGGTGACGTCTGTGCTGTTTAGGAGGTTGTATCAGAAGATCTGAGCCCGCATAAGGCATCAAGAGCGGCATTGCTTTTCCCAGGGCTGAGGAGGCTGGAACGTCCAACATCAAGGTTCCCAGCCTGGGTGTCTGTGATGGCGGCCAGCCTGCTCCAGGATGGCACCTTCTCGTTGTCTCCTCCCGGACAGAGAGCGTTTCTCCCAGTGCCTTTATAAGGGCACTGACCTCATTCAGAACTTGGAGGCCACAAGACTTACTCACCTCTCAAAGGCTCCACCCCTTGCTGCTGTCACACTGGGTGACACGAGAATTTTGAGGAGACACCAACATTCAAACCATAGCAGTCCTATTCAGAATTAGTGAATTAAAGAATTGCTAGAATGGCTATTTCATTCCTGGAAAATGGATTCATGTGGGAGATTCATGCTAAATTCTACCTGAGAATGCTGGCTGCCTAGAAATAAAACCTCTATTTGACCTTTAGAGGTAGCTCATTTGCAACAGAGCTTGTCACCCCATCACCCTGCAGGTGGAAAGGAAGTAGGTGGAGGAACACCTACCCCATGTCAGCTTTTATTTCGGTATCCTCAGACCCATACTGGAAGCACTCAAGGACATCACCATTTTCAGATGAAAGCAAGGTCAAGATTGTTTACGGGCCTTGTCCAATGCCCACACCACTAGTGACTGCTGAAGTTCAGGCAACGCATCGGCTACACACCCCTCTGCTGGACCTCCACGCCTAGGGTGCAGGCAAGATGGCTGCACCAGCTGCCTGCACCTGCCCTGGGGCTCCTGTGGGCTGGCTTCCCCTGATCTTCTGGTGAGTTCATTTCCTGTCTTTCACTTCCTGTTTCTGACTTCCCTGGCAAGACGTGGAATGGTGTCAGCAAGTCCAGATGAGGGTCACAAGAAAGTCACGTTCTTCACTGGTCCCTGGAATTCACACTTTGTCTCTTCTCTGATCCTTCTAGGAAGCGAATGGTGAACTGGGGACCACAGGCCAAAGCTGCCTGAGTGTCTTCCTGTCCTCTTTTATAAGTTGTCTGAGGCCACTCTCAAGCTCCGGCAGCAGAGCTGAGTAGTTGCAGACACGTCTTGGCTCATAGGCCTGCAGGGCTTCTCTCTGGACTTTGATTGGCAACATCCGCTCCAGAAGGTCCTTACAGGTGCAGTTCTGCACAGTGGGGGCAGGCTGGAGGTCAGGCCCACCTCCTGTTACTTCCTGTTCACACTCAGTTAAGCTAGACTTGCAAAGGAGACCTTTACACTCTTCCTTGACACAACAGTGGTCAAAGGGGTGTGAATTGTGAATTGGGTGCCAGATTTATAGTCAGGGGCAAACTCCACAGGGGATGTGCTCACTCCTTAACAGGTACCATCAGTGTGGAAACTGGGTGCAGTGCTCACAGAGCACAGGTGAGGAGGAGACCTGTGTGCGGTGCTCTCGCTGAGCCAGAGGAGACAGAACAGAAATGGGAATTGGAGTTTGGCCATTGAAAGGTGAGAAGCTCTTCATGAGACATGAAATAGCTGGTGTCCTTGGACGAGCATCAAGAAAGAGGGGGTGACGAGCTAAACACATACAGGTATGGTGTGTGGTCCACAGCCAGTGACGTTGCATTGAGGACCTTAGAGAGCCGCTCTGGTATGGGAGGCAAGAAGCTTTCAGATGTTTGCAATGAGCAGTTTGAAGACCACATTTAATGACTTGCTGAGCACAGGTCCCCTCTCCTGGGAGTACTCATTCCTGTATGAACAGGATGTGCTTAACGAAAACCCACGATGTCATTACTAAGAACACTCGGAGCTGGTTCCATACATGACAAGCATCAGGGAGGCAGAGGGACGTGAGCCAGACCCACTGCTGCTGATCCTGAGAGCTGCCTCTGAAAACTGTCTACCACCCCTCACGATGTCAGAGATGCAGCGAGTGCCGTGCCAGTGCCCAGCGGCACTATCCTTCAACTGGAAGTTTGCACTGTCGAAATCATATGTGACCAAGTGCTGCTAAACACAGAAAGCACTATTTACCACTGAAGAGTTTAAAAGAGAGAGTTGCTTGGTTAAATGCTCCATTTGAAATCTGAACTCCTTGGCCAGGAAGACAACATAATAAATGTGAGACGTTCCTATTAATGCAATGATGACCCATGACCTCTTTATGACAGACAAACTCATGTACTGAATGCTTCTTCTTTTCAGATGAAAACCCAATAAAAAATAGGGTAGAGTAGTCTTGCTTAAACTGGCCTTCATTCCTGAGCATAGGATACTTAGGGTTAAAACCGTTGAAAGCATGCCTGGATGTCAGACTGCTGTCCACACTGTGCTCTGATTGGAGGATGTCCTTGTGATGGCTACTAAGGCATGGTCACAGTTAATATGGTGACTGCAATGGCTGGGCCCACCATGCTGTGTGCTCCTTGGACATGGTGTGGCTGTCTCTGATCTTGATAAGATACAGATAGTACACCAAGCGGTTGGCTCTCAGCTGTCCACCCTCAGAGGAGCACACAGGTTTCATGCACATGCTGCTATTCCAGGTCCTCAGTTCTGTTTTTGAAACTAAGGGTGAGCTCAGAGACTGGACAGACCTCTGGGCGATAGCAGACCGTGTGTCACTAAAACTAAGCGCAGTTATTTGAGGTTTCCTTTTCTTTTTCCTTTCTGTTTTTGAACTCCCTTCAATGGAATTTGGATGCCAGCATATTGTGGAACTGGACCTTTTAGTTCTCCAAGATAACCCCAGAGACAAGAGAGTGTGAGCTCAATAAATACTGAAGAATAAATAAATCAAGAGGCAAATTAATCATTAATAAATAATTGATGGAAGATTTCTTTTATGTCAACATGTTTCTTTACAAATTTCCCCTAATATTTGGTTTTCTAGTACAATTAAAATGCATAAACCTATTAAGTAAAACAACAAAAAACAATCCTGTTTTGACCACATCTTGTCCCCCAGGCAAGCAGCATATAGTCAGCAAAACATAACAAGACCCAGAGCATCTTTATAAATGCATGCTACCAGTAAACCCTGAAGCACTCCTGAGAGGTGATGGGGGCCCTCTGCGCTGTGGCAGTAGGTGGGATTCCACTGTGTCTCACAAGACCTTTCTCCTGAAGTCAGAAGTCACTGCTTGGGAATTGTCTCTGATGTTTTGGAGGGGATGACTGACGGAAGACAGGCTTGAGACTTCCCTCACCTGTCCCAAAAGGGAAGCATCACACACCAGAGACTCAGAGTTCTTTCTAGTTGCTGAATAGAACTCCGTTGAGTGTGGTGTGTATCAGAGCTTTTGGATCCATTCATCCAGTGAGGGGCATCTGTGTTGGTTCCATTATTTAGCTATCATAAACTGAGCTGATATGAACGTTGATTTTGCTGTGTCACTGTAATGTGCTGATTCTAACTCCTCTGGGAAAATGCCCAGAAGAGGAATAGCTGACTCATGAGGTGGATCCATCCCTAATTATCTAAGGAGTCTCCACACTGCTTTCCAGAGCAGCTGTACCAGTCTGCAACTCCACCAGCAATGAGCTAGTGTGCCTAACTCCCCACAACCCCTCTAGCATCTGATAGTGTTTGTATTCTTCTTCTTTGTCAATCTGACTGGAGTAAAGTGAAATCTTAATGTAATTAATTTTGACTTGCATTTCTCTTATTACTAGTGATTTAAAACACTTTGTCATGCATTTATTGACTTGCTCAATTTCCTCTGTTGAGAAGTTTATGTTTAGCTCTCTGGCCCACTTATTGGTTGGATTGTGTTTTTGATATTAAGTTTTTTGAGTTCTTTGTAAATTTTGAATAGTAGTCCCCTGTTAGAGGAATCACAGTACATGATTCTGTCCCATTACATAGGTTCTCTCTTGGCTGAGGAAAAGCTTTTGGTTTACTGGCATCTCTTGCATTGACTCTTGACTTTAATCCTTTCACCTTGGGAGTCTTACTGAGAAAGTCATTGCGTACTCCCATATGCTGGAGTGTTGCTCCTAATATTTCTTCTAGCAGTTGTATGGTAGTTGGTTTAATTTCTAATTCCTTGATCCATTTTATTTGATTTTTGTGCAAGGTAAGAGATAAGGTTCTAATTTCAACTTTCTGCAAGTGGCTGTCCAGTTTGTCCAGTACCATTTGTTGAATGGACTGTCATTCCTCCATGTTGCATTTTGACCCTCCTTTGTCAAAGATCAGATATTTAAATATGTGTGGGTATGTCTCAGAGTCTTCTATTCTATTCCATTGGCCTTCATTCCTACTTTGATACCAGTACCATGTCGTTTTTGTTACTACAGCTCTATAGTATACTTTTAGATCTGGTATTGCAAGACCACTTATTTCATTTTTTTGCTTAGGAATGTTTTGGCTATTCTGGGTTTCTTGTTATTATAAATGAATTTGAGAATTTCTTTTTTGATATCTGTAAAGAATAACGTTAGTGGGGCAGGAGAGGTATCTCAGTGGTTATGGTGCTTGCCTGGCATGTACAAGGATGCAGGTTTTAATCCTAGCACAACAACAAGTGTTGGAGCAACGAAAGCCACATGAAAACCTAAATAAAATTGACTTTACCTTTATTTTTCTGTCACTGTCCCTCTCTCTCTTAAAAAAAGAAAAAAGGAAAAAGGAAAAACAAAGAATGACATTGTTATCTTGATGGGATTGCATTGAATCTGTATAGTGCTTTTGGTGGAATGGCCATTTAATTATATTAATTCTACTTAACCAAGAACAAGGAATGTCTTGCCATCTTCTCAGGTCTTCTTCAATTTCTTTCTTCAATCAATGTTTGAAAGTTCTTGTTGTAGACATCTTTTACTTTGTTAGATTAATCCCAAGTATTTCATTCTTTCAGAGGATGTTGTGATTGGGACCAGTTTTCTGATTTGTGTTTCTGTCCTATTCTTGTTAGCATATAGGAAATCATTGGTGCTATGATTAAACACAAGCATACACTTCCTGGAGTCCATCCCTTTCTGACCCTGGTAGGAGTCCTCCCACCCAGCACGGCATGGGCTGGTACATAGTCAAGTGTGCACGCAGGAGCACACATGCAGGAGCATGCACAGGAGCAAACATAGGAGCACACACACACAGGAACACACACAGGAGGTCACACATGCAGGAACACACGCAGGAGCTCACACATGCAGGAACACACGCAGAAGTGCACACACACAGGAACACACACAGCAGTGCACACACACAGGAACACACACAGGAGCTCACACACACTCAGAACACGTGCAGGAGCTCACACATATAGGAACACATACAGCACTGCACACACACAGGAATACATGCAGGAGCTCACACACACAGGAACACACACAGGAGCTCACACACACTCAGGAACACATGCAGGAGCGCATACACGCAGGAACACACGCAGAAGTGCACACACAGGAACACATGCAGGAGCTCACACATACAGGAACACATGCAGCAGTGCACACATGTAGGAACACATCTAGCAGTGCACAACACAGGAACACATGCAGAAGTGCACACATGCAGGAACACACACAGGAGCTCACACATGCAAGAATACACAGAAGTGCACGCATGCAGGAGCACACACACAGGAATACATGCAGCAGTGCACACATGCAGGGGCTCACACATGCAGGAGCTCACACATGCAGGAACACATGCAGGAACAGGTGCAGAAATGCATGCAGGAGTGCAAACACTCTGCAGCCTGAGTCTGCCCAGTCTGGCCCAACACCTCGGAAACCTATGGCACGTGGGTGATGGAGAGTGTAGCAGCGAGTGTGTGCCTCAAATGCCAATCCATCCCCAACACCAAAAGCACCAGTGTGACTGGCCTGGGGGAGACATGGGGCAGCACAGTGCCCTTTTCAGCTGTGGCTTTGGGAAGCTCTCTTTTCTCTTGTGTCATAGCTTGGGACAGTTCTCAGTAGGACACTGTCTTGGCAGATCAATGCCAGTGCGACCTGGGACCCGTCCTTTGATTTCAGCTGCTGAAGCAGCTGTGTTGAAAATGGTTTGACAGAGTGTTCTTCTCCTGGGGCTCAGCAAACGGGGTGGCGGAGGCTGCTCTCTCCAAACCCTGCTCTCAGGCAACCGGGAACACCGTGCGATTTGTAGTGGTAACCAGGATAATGAGTGCACACTGCAGCCAGCTATTACCAGTCATAACGGGTGCACCTTTCATGTCCTTCAAGCAGAGTGGTTAGGATTAGGACCAAAAGGGAGCTATCATCTGCCTCATTTCCTGACTCAGACAAAAGGCAAAGGAAGGAGCCTGTCTGTGCTGATAGGTGTCTGATCAAAGCCGCAGAGAGCTGTCAGAAGCAGCCAGCCTCGGCAACCTGACTGCTCGTTCATGCAGCTCTGCCTTTGATCTGCCGGCAGCCTAACTGGGTCCTATTTATGTAAGAAAATAATCACCAGTGTTCCAAGAGAACAGAGGAAAGCACCGTTTGCTATTTTGATGCTACTTTTGCAGGCTGATAAGGCTGGGAAACGTGTGCTAATTCCGTCGTGTGTGTGTGTGTGTGTGTGTGTGTGTGTGCGCGCACGCGCACATATTTCTCAGTAAAACATCTTTGAACCTCCGTCAGATATTCTTGGCAGTAAGCAGGAGTCAGAATGGTGGTACAAAGAAATTATTCTCCTTGGATGGTTAAACAAAAAGCTAACTAAATTTGCAACGAGGTTGGCATCTGTATTTTGTCTTTCAGAAAGACATTATAGATTTATGGATGCAGAAATGGTCTTAGTTTTTAAGGATTTGGGGATGAGTCCTAGGCCTCTAACTTTCTAGCTTTGTGAATTTAGAAGCTCACTAATCTTTATGTGCACTGAAGTTTTGCCCTCTGCTGTGATGTCGGGGTGCATGCCCACGTGCCTGGTTCACTGTGAGCCCTGAATGAAGATGTCTGGCATGAACTTCTCATAAGCAATCACAAAAGAGTTTGGACAGAAAGCCAGTCCTTCCCTTTACTAGGCCTGAGCCCGAGTTTCCAAATTTCTGAATGAATATAATCATGGTGTAAGTGACCTTGTTATGTGATTGAATTACATAACAATAAACACAATAAACAAAGTTGAAAAGCTCAGGTCAATTCCCAATACCCTGTGAGACACCAATAGATGTTCTCTACTTTTGTGGTTGCTTATGTTAGTTGCTTGTTAAGCATTCTTTGAATTAATACACCGACCTTTAGGGAATAGTTTTTGTACATTCCATGGCACTATGAACCTCTCCATCAGTAAGGCCAAGCGTCTTTCATCCTTGGAATGGATCCTCATCCATGGAGAGTAAACAACTGCACAGGGGCAGGTGGGAAGCAGGGTCATCTCACTTGCGTCTGAAACAAAAATTGCTGGGGATGGGTCTCCCGCTCAGCCTCATACAGAGACAGGCTCACACACACCAGCTCTGCACGATCTTGACCAACATGGAAGACCCAACAAGTGCACATCCCTCAAAAGCTCTGTTCTTCATCTTCAGCATGGAAAGCACCAGAAAACTTTCTGTTGATTTGCCCAGCGGTGTTGGAAATGCTTCTGCCCCATGAGTCACCATGTCTGCCAGTGAGAGATAAAAACAGTCATAGTCAGTCTGCAACTGAGGACCCCAACTTTTCTCTAAAAAGCTGTGGGCAGAGCTTCAGTCCCTGACACCTCACCTCCCTTGACCTTCACTATTCAGCAGGCTTCCCCCAAGGCTGGCTTTGAGGACAGGCAGATTCCATGCCAGCACATAGGAGGACCCTGAGCCCTGGGTACAGCACTGCATTACAAATATGACAACCTGCCTGTCTCCAAACTGACCCAGCTCCTTCACTTCCCTGTCTACTCCTAGCACAGTGGTAGCTCAAACAGAAATATTTCCCTAAGTAAACAGAAGTCCAAACTGGTAAGTTAAGAAATATAAACTAAGCAATACCGTGGCAAATTACAACATAATACAATAACTAAAAGGTATATAATACACAATAAAAATGTCATGAGAGAATCAAGCATTTTTCTTTAAAATTCGGGGATTGAGGAGATTCATGCAACTTTTAAACAGATTTTATTAGAGTTATTCAGGTTTATCTCTTATCTCTACATTCACACTGCACTCTTTTTAATATCAAGGAATCTGAAATGCATACCATCTCATAAGTACTAGGTGTTTATTTAGTGTCTGCAGAGGGAATTCAAATAAATTTGAGAGCTACAACTTACAGGACAGAAACTTCCTGTGACACTAAGTCCTACTCAACTCTGTAGCCTTTGTGTCTCCAGGTCCACACACCACTAAGGTCAAATTCAGAAACTTTCATAAGCATTCAGTGAGCTGCTGCTTCTGCATCATGCTAGCGATGTTCTACGTAAGAAATTATCATTGACCACAGGATATCTTGGATCAGGCATCTATTTAACAAAACTAGCACCCCACTTTTGTTTTCTTTTTGTTACTTAGTTATTCAATTAGGGAAGATTTTACTTTGGGCTAAGAAACTCACAAGCTTGTAGAGTCCAAGAGGTAGCACAACTGAGAGGACACATCCTTCTAAGGACAAACTGCTGGCAAAGTGGGGCCCTTCCTGCTGGGTCCTTCCTTTTGTCCTTCTTTTTGACTTCTACTAGTATAAGCAATATGCAGAACCAATTAAAACAGACTTGGCAAGGCAAGTCACATTAGCTGTAGGGTATGCTTTACCCTCTTCAGGTTTTAAGGGACAAGGGACAGAGGTGAAGTGCAACAGAGCACATGTGTGATGAGTGCCTTATAGTGCCAGCCCTCCGAGGCCCCACCAGGGAATCTCGGAAATTTACCAGCAGCTGCCTGGCTTATTTTGCCTGGGAGATTCTCCACCTTCTTCCCCTTCACAGCACTGGTCACCACTACCCTGGATAGGGAAAAGAACTGGCATGTGGTGGGGGGTTGATGGACCCAACTGGGTAAGTTTATTTGTTGGAATTTGTGCTAGAACCCTCAGTGTCCACTTTTCCAGCTTTCATGACAATTGGATCCACTGGGGGGTCATTTGTGGTTCAAGCAGCATGGGGTAAAGTCAGAAAAGACTTCTCCTAGCTTCTCCTATTCATGTAATTAGTTTTGGAAAAGTCCTCTGTTTGACTTGTTTTCCTTCTGGTTGGCTGAGGCTTCTTTTGTTCAATCTGATGAGAAATCTCAAATAGGCAAACGACAACACCCTCAGTGTTTGGCAGCAGCTCTCAGCTCCTAGGCTACAGCTCCCCTCATTGCTCCCCTGGAAGCCAGAGCTAACAGCTCTTCCTGCAGCTGGGGTAGCAGCTCCCACAGCAGCTCTTCCTCCGGCTCCAGGCCACTCTGCAGTTCTGTGACTGCTGACTGTTCTCGGGGCTAACAGTCTTTGGCATCATCACCCTTGCTGCTGTTAACTCTCAGTGCCGGCCTCCCTCAGTTCACAATCACTTAGTACAACCAGCCCAACCTGGTTTGCTACAAATGGACATAATGAATAATCAAAATAAAACCATTCAGAAGAGGCTTTCTTAGGGCTTTTCCTTCATCGTAAGGCAAAGCACAGACTGATACAATAAGGTTGGGAGGAAGGTTGCTTACACAGGTGAAGTGTTTGGGCTTTCACTCAAGCAGTGTCCTGCAACAAACTTTCTGCTTAGTCCTGTGTAGGGGAGGGGCTCCTGAAAGAATGGAGTGGCGAAATCTTAACTGAATGAAGAAGTGAAGGATCTCCCAGAAGGACTGTGGGGTGGAGTGATCCAGGATAGTTGAGGGGTGTCCAAAGCAACCACAAGTGAAGAAATTTCCAGAATGGCCCTGAGGCATCTGATGAATTCAGAAGAGAGTCTCCTGGAGGGACCATAAGGTGTTTGTAGTAGCTGCACCTGTCATGATGGCAGCCTGACCAGATCATCAAAGAAGTAGTGCCTGGCTATGGTCCAGGTTGGTGGCAACTACACTGAGCAGCCAAAAGTGGAGAGGTGTGCAATGGCTGTCAGCAAACCATGGTAGCAATCCACCTGTAAAAGAATAAAATGGGAAAGTGCCACCTCAAGTCAGTCCTTTCTGATCTGTCTCATTTTCCTTTACTTATTTGTTTAGCATCCTTTCCTTGAGCTCCAAAGTGGGCAACTCAAACTCAATGTCTTCAGAGAGTCCACTGGGGTGATGTTTGGCTGATTACAGCTCTCCATCACTAAAAAGGACAGGTTTCTTTTGCAGTGCTGACTAGTGACTAGACCTAAAATTTTTGGAATCAGAGGAAAAGATGTCCTCTCTGCATTTGATCACAAGGTAAAGACCAAATGTAGAAGAGAATAAATGTGTGTCTCTGTGTGTGCGTGTGTTTGAGAGAGAAAGTGAAACAGAGAGAGATAGAAACAGAATGAATACGTGTCCTATAAGTTTTTTACAGTGGATTGCAGATATCTAAAATATTTACTTCCTCTGTCATTTGGCAACACAATCTGTATTTTATTGGTTAATTTTTGTAGTACGTTGGCAGTTGCCGCTCCCCCTCCCCCGGGTTCTGGATCAGGGAGCGGGTGGAACAGCGGCCTCGCGAGCCTTAGCCGTTCCCCGGGGACCAGCAGGACACTGCGAACGGGGCACCGGCAGGACAAGGCTGGGGACGGGGGAAGAGGAGTCGCTCCCCGCAGCGTTCCTGTGCGAGGAGTGGGCAGAACGACCTAGCGAGCCGTCCTCCGAGGGGCCGAGATAGGAAGGGGATGGGGCGAGGAGTCGCTCCCCGCTGCACTCCAGAGCGAGGAACAGGTAGAATGACCCAGCAAGCCTGAGCCATCCTCCGAGGGGCTGAGTTAGGAAGGGTTCGGGAGCCGGGAACAAGGGGGCGAACGCCGGTGGCTGGAACACGGGACCTGCATCTTCTACCGCTGCTGATCTCTCTGACGTCTCTTCTGCTGCTGCTGTGGATTCTTCTGACTGCTGCTTCTTCTCCGACTGCTTCTGTGCTCTCTTCCTTCAGGACGCAGCTGCTTGCTTTCTTTTCTCTTCTCTGGCTACTGCTTCTCCTTTGGCTGCTTCTTCTTTGGCTGCTTTCTCTTCTTTGGCTGCTTCCTTCTTGGGCCGCTTGCTTTACCTGACTAGCTGCTACTCTATTTATCCATTACATCAGCCAATAGGGTACAATGCAAACACCTTTCTCCAATTGCAACAAATGAGTGGCCGAATAGCTTAGTCATGCGGTCAGGCAATTTGCTAATTACAAGTCAGCTGCACCCCTTAGAGTTGTTTACCACCAATTCTTCTACAGGCCAGCTGAGCCTCATGTTCCCAACAGCAGTAACATGGTGCCTAGATATATTTGATTTAATATTTTCATAAAGGTTTCTGTGATGCCATTTTTTGTTGAAATGGACACTAAATTGGTGGATTCGAACAAAGGAGTTTATCCTTTGCAGATTTGCATGACTCTGCAGATCTCTCCAGACCACAGCAGCCAGTTCCTTAAACCTCCCTAGTATCCATCTTCCTCTCCTTATATTTGCTTGTGTACATACCAGTGAACTCATGAGCACATGCATGTGCACGTGCACACAAACACACACACACACAGTCCCGGTTGTTTATTCCTCTACAGAGCCCTGGCTGACACACTTCCCTGTAGGTTGAGATATTGTGTGCTGTTACTGCAGCTCACTACCTACACACTATCAGCACAAGAAGGGCCATTATCTCTTGTTAGATTGATCTCTGGTCCCTGGGTGGGGAGAGAGAGAACAGGAGTTTTTCTTGTCCCCTGTGTTACTAAACTTTAATGTCTATGTTAAGTGGTGGTACTTAAGGCACCATTTATTGGCTGCCTACAAAGAGCAGAAAGCTGTAATAAAGAGTTAACAAAACCTTCCAGATAACTGGAGTTAAGAAATAGAAGGAGAGAGAAATCTTTTGGGTAGACCGTTCCTACAAGGTCTGAAGCCCCCTGTTCTGTATTTCCTTATTACAAGAGGCAAGCATTCTGTTTTAAATTTTATTTGATTTTATTAAGGAGAAAGAACATACGCTAAAAAATGTAAGAAAGAAGGAACAAGGAACTTGGTGATTCAGGTGGGTTCTGAATGAAGGAACGGTGTATCAGCTGTAGCCATTTGTAGAGCCTTCTAAAAGCCAGGTTAGAGAATTTCTTAAATTGCATGACGGCAAAGAGAGATTGGCATACCAAAGTTACTTAATCAGACTCATGTTTTGGAGAGCTTAGCTTTGAAGCAATTCAGAAGATTATTTGCAGGAAGAAGATAAAAGTGAAATTTTTCAATTTTTTAAAGTTCCCCCTAATTCACCCAATTGCACTACTTTTGTTAGCATGTCCCTACAGATGAAGGTCTAACCTATGCAAGATTGACATCAGAATTTTCTTTAAATTTTCATAGAGTGAGCTCTGAAAATGTCTACTGCTCTTCACATTAACTCAAATTTCAGGACCAAGAAATTCTACCTTAAACTCACTGTTGTACTTTGTTTCTGAAATGTTCCCCCAAAGCCTATTTGTTAAAGACTTGATGTCCCCCAACCCATAGTGACTTCTCTTACCATTGGGAAGTGGTAGAAAGTTTCATAGGTGGGATGTAGAAGGAGTAGTTCCTTCTTTCTAGAAGTCTTTGTGAGTGTGTCCCTAAGAAGGGATTGTGAGATCTCTGTCACTTCCTTTCTCTATCTCTCATTCTCTCTTTTTTTGCAGTCTAGCCAAGAGTGTGCTTGCTGTACCATATTCACTCCACCATGGTGTACTACCTCACTATTCACTAGGGGTCCAAAAGCAATGGAGAAAATAATTATAGACCAAAATCTCCAAAACTACCAGCTGAAATAAAATAAACCTGCTCTGTTTGGAAGTTCACAATGTCAGATGTTTGCTATCAAGAATGAATATGAGCAGCACATCCACTGTTTCTTTTATACCTACCCATACTTTTCTTCTGTGGCTATCCCTACCGTACTCTAGCTACCTAACATCCATATACCTAGACACACACACAGGCACACACACACACAACTGTTTTGTTTAAAAATAGCACCAGCATCTAATTCTTGCATTTTCTCTAGAGACAAGTGCAGGCAATTCAATTCTTAGAGAAATAGTTCAAAATTATCTGTTTTGGCTGATAGAAAATTAATATAATCTTGATAACTTTTTAAGGAAAAAAAGAAAGTGTGTTTGAGAGAGAGAGAGAGAAAGAAAGAATCAATTTTCTTTAGTTGTTCAGATATTTTTCATTGCTCCAGCACTTAATTGTATTTGTGGTGCTGGAGTTCAAACCTGAGTCCTCATGCATGCCAGGCAAGTACAATACCTCTGAGCCACCACTCAAGCACCTTGATAATGTTTTTAATAACTCACAAAAGGAAATATAAATTATTACTAGGAAAAAGTACTGAGTACTTCTCAGTTGCTAAACCTCTGGTGGTGTTTCCATAAGCAATGAAGAATGATTTACACTGTCAGGCATCAATCCACAGCTCTGGATGTGATTCTCAGGACAGCATATGTACTATCACAACACAGTTCACAGGGCCCTTATTCCATGTTTATGATCATAATCTCTATTTTCAGATGGAGCTGCTAATGCTCCAAGAGTTTATATGGCTTATTGACCATGTGCAGCAAGGAATTCTACACCCAGGATTTGAACCCTTGTCTGATTTGCTGTCCACCCTCTTCCTATTGTACATTGCTCTGTGAAGTCAGATCAAGAAATTGTTGATTTTCTGGTAAAAGAATCTCATCCATTTGTTTCAATATACTGTCATAACACCAATGTGACAGCTATTAATATGTCAGGGGGAAATCATCTTTCCTTTCAATCTATTTACTCTTCTGGAAATCTGGAGGAACTGAATTATTGAATAAGGCTGAAGCAAGTTGACAGTAAGGCACATGATAGTGTTTGTAGAGGAGGACTCATCTCAATTAGGAGTTCCAGGACACCTAGAGTGGTTCTGACCTGTTTCAAACAGTCTGGATGAAATGGACTCACAGGAGAGCATGCACTCATGTCCAGTGTTCGGGCCTGAGGAAGACATGGTGATATCTGGAAGACATGATGATATCTGCAGAGATGATTGAAGACTCAAACAAGCTGTGTTTCCTTCCAAAAATTCTGATCTATTCAAATTTTTCTCCATTTCCACTGGTGAAGAAACAAATAGTATACATCAATGTAGAAGATGATGAAATTTCTTTATCATTTACAAAGAATGTCTCGACTTAGAAGATGGAAAGTAGACAGCAAGATTAGCAGGTGTAAACAGCAAGACTATGGTGTGAAACAAGGGATTAGACTACTGCTGCCCCACCTCAGCACATTCGTTTTAACTTGGTGCTCACAGAATTCTTCTAGTTAATATCCCCAGCAACCCAAAGTCAGCGAGGTTAGAATTAATAGAATCTGGTCTGGCCTGGCAGTACTCAGGAACCCCCAAGAAGAACCACTGCCCGGAACCACCCTGCCCACCCACTGTGCAAAGCTCAGGCCTCAGGTGGTCCTGGTCCAGCAGGCACCTAGGAAAACTCTGAGGAGCATCTCTGCCCAGAGCAGGCCAGCCACAGCACATACCAGCCAGTCCCAGATATATTGGGCTCATCCCCACTGCCAAGTACTTCAGGTCTCATCAATGCATGCAGGCAGATCCATTCCAGCCACCCTGTGCCTTCAAAAACCCAGGACCAATCAACGCACCCTCGCCACTGTGCATAAAAATCTAGCAGGTTTCATCTCAATCCTAACAGGTTCCACATATGTTCCCTGGAGCCCGGATACAAAAGGCACAGCAAAACAAGGGTCCAGGTAGAAGCAGCTTTCTGGAAGAAAGTAGTCATCACAGGGGCATTCTGATATCATCTTTTGACCTGAAAGGAAGAAGTACCGAGAGACCTGTCTTGCTTCTTCGCAGGGAACCTAAATTCAAAGATCCAGAAGTTCTTCAAAATGAGGAAACAAACTAAAAAAAGGTTAACTTCAAACCCACAATTCCTCTAACAAAGAGCTCGTGTACAAGGAAAGGGATGAAAACATAGAAAAAATTATTAACAATCTGATTATTAAAAGAAACAATGAACTGAAATAAGATTTAATGAAGGGACTAAGTGAGAAAACTGAAGAGATGAAAAAGCTATTATCAAAGAAATAGACATTGGAAAAGTAAGTACTGGAGGCAAAATCTTCAGTCAATCACATCAGAGAAATGTTAAAATAATTTATTAATAGACTAACGTCTATGGAAAACACAAACTCAGCTCTTGAAATAACTTTCAACAATGAGGTTTGACTGAGTAAGCTGAAGTGCATGGAAGATAAACAAACAGCAACAACAACAACATCAAAAAACCTCACAGAGCATGAGCAGAATTCTCCATGAATAGTTAAAGAAAAAATTTCCCACTTTAAAATAGAGCAAGATGTACCCATCCAGGAAGCATATAGGACACCCAATATACCTAGTCAAAAGAGAAGCTCTCTGAGACACATTATTTTGAAAATTTATATCAGGGAAATCAAAGAATACTGAAATCAGCAAGAAAGAAATGTCAAATTACACTCAGAGACAAACCAAAAAGTATCACCTCTGACTTTTCAAATCAGACCCTGGAAGAAAGAAAATCCTCGAAGTAAATATTTCAATATCTGAAAGACCACAACTTGCAGACAAGAATATTATACCCAGAAAAACTCAGCTTCAAATTTGCAGGGAAAATAAGAACATTTCACAATATGATCAAATTTATAATATTCATGAACAGAAAATCAGCATTACAAAGAATTCTCAAAGATAAACTCCACATAAAAGAACAAGCAAACAATCTTTAAATGGAACAAAGAGAGGAAATTCAATAAAAGTGCACACTATGAAAAGACAACCAAGACAGCAAAGAGCTCATTAATAAAACCCGATGACTATGAACCATAACCATATAACAATCCTAACATTGAATGTGAATGGTATCAATGCACCAATCAATGAAAAGACACAGATTGGCAGATTGGATCAAAAAATGCAAAAATATGCTGCTTACAGGAGATCCATGTTACTGCCAAAGATATCCACCGACTGAGTATGAAAGGATGGGAAAAAATCTTACCAGGCTTTCAGAGCAAGAAAGCAATCTGGTGTTACAATGCTTATATCTGACAAAGTAGATTTCAATTACAATTTAATCAAAAGAGAGAAATATGATCATTATATCACTGTAAAAGGAACAAAACACCAGGAAGATATAACAATAGTAAATATCATTGCTCCAAACCCAAGAAGTCAAATAATACTTCTGCAATCATTTAATTCTGGAAATTGCACAATCATAAATATTTATGCATTCTCACACACACACACACACACACACACATACACATACATATATGTGTGTGTGTATATATATATATATATATATATATATATATATATATATCTGAGAGCCAAAACAAAGTTTTCCTCCTTTAAGTTGCTCTTGTCCATTATTTTGGTACCAGTGATGGAAAGATACCATAACAACCCTAAAACAACACTAAGAAAAAATAACCACATGTGACAAGTAAGAGAGTGAAGCAGAACTTAACAAGTCAATTAATTTAAGACAGAATGGAGAAAAAAAATGTATGAATGGATTTTTGGGGAATAAAAGAAAACAAATAACCAAATGGTAGATAAAATGACAACCAAATAATTACATTACGTTTAAATGCTCTAAGCAACCTACTCCAAGGAAGAGATAATCAGGTTGGATTAATAAAAAAAGAAACAATACAAGTAAATGCTATCTTGAAGAGTCATATAGAAATATAATGTCACAAATTGATTGAGGTGAGAGCATGGGTAGAAACATGCATGTTCATCTAAACCCAAAGAAAACTTGCGTTCCGATATTAGCCAGGAAAATTAGATTTTAAATCAAAGAATATTTTAGAGGTGATTATTTTATAATGATTAAGTTTTACTTCATCAAGAGGACATAAAAGTAATTGTTGTGCATCTAATAACAATCTCAAGACACAGATATCAGAAACAATGAGAAATAAATAGGCACAAGCAGAAATTCCAACATATTTCCCTCAATAATTGATAGAAAAACTAGATGTAAAGCGTCAAGGACATTCAAGAGCGGAGTAGGCCTATCAATCAAGTTGACCTAGCAGATATTTATATGTCTTTCAAAGCAACAACCACAAAACACATAACACTTTCAAGCTCAACCATATTTCTAGAGTATAATATGATTTCTGTAAGATAAAAAGACAAAAAACATGCAAATGCTACTTATTATGTGATTGATTAATTTCCAGGACAGAACTAAAGTATATACTTATGATAGACAGCAGAAAATACTTTAATCTTCAGAAGCTAAATAAAGCATTTATTATCTGGGGCCCCAAAAAACAAATCAGGAAATGTTTAGAAAAGGAGAAGTCACATAAACCAAAATTTGTCATAGGCAGCTATTTAATTAGAAATTCACCTTTATTACAAAAGAAAAAAGGACTCAAATAAATATCAACTTTCAAATTTAAAAACTGGGAATATGGAAGCAAATTTAACCAAATAAGTACAAGAGGGAGATTTTTAAAAAGTACAAAAATCAGTGAAAAACATAAGTAAAAGCAAAAGGAAAAAACACTGATAATTATTTTTTGAAAGTTTAATATTAATAACTTATAGATAATACTATTAGAAAATAAGAATATAAAATCCCAAAAACCAATATTAGGAATAACAATGGGACATACAAGTTCTATATATGTTAAAAGAGTGAATGATAATTGTGGATAATTTTGTACTAACAAATTTTGTACTTCAGATGGCACAAAAAGGTTGTGAAAGAAACAAACTACAAAAGCTTTCTCCAGAAGAAATAGATTAACTGCATGGTCTACATCTATTTAAAAATTGGAGGTATGGTTTACAATTTTCCTATGATAACCCTCCAGATGTACACTGCCATTGGTAAATTTTACTAATTTTTTTGCAGGGGCATACCAAGGATTGAACCCAGGGGCGCTAAAACACTGAGCCACATTCCCAGGTCCTGTTTTCTCTTTTGAGGCAAGGTCTCACTAAGTCACTTAAGACCTTATTAAATTGCTGAGGCTGGCTTTGAACTTGTGATGACCAAGGAATGGGTATTTTCCCCAAGATCAAGAACAGGTGCAGCTTACTGGAGGTCCCAGGGGGTTGGATACGGTCACAAAACCAAATGTAGGGGTCTAGGTCTCAAGGGAAGACTCAACCATATCTACACACAGATAACTAGATCGTCCAGGTGGAAAGTCCTAGAGGACCCTTGGAGAGTCTGGGAACACAAAGGTGAATTCAGAAAAGGTCTTGTATGGTATGAGATCAATATATTAGCAAGGGATTACAAATAGCATCAACTAATGTGAAATTGAAATAAAAAGTAAGATTCAAAACAGCAACAAAATATAAAGTCATAGGAAAAACGATACTCAAGACCTAGACACCGAAGAACAAAGCGCTGGAGAGAGAAGGTGAAGGTGTCCTGCGGAGATGGAGGACTGCTTCCCTTGCTGACTGGCAGAGTTGCCACGGTTAAGGAGTCAGGTGATTAGGTTCAATACCGACACAATCGGAATGTGGGCAGACTTCTAGTTGCAGAGATCGACTGTCTGATTCCGTAATTAGTATGAGAGTGGATGGGGTACAGAATAGCCATTGTCCCTTTGTAAAATGGGGACCAAGTTGCAGGGCTAAGACAGCCTGGATTTTAAATATGTAGAGCTACAGAAAGGAACTATGTGTTACTGACAGATTAACAGAGAGCTAGATCACCGTGTCAGAGCCCAGAACCAGGCCAGCAGGAGTGTGAAAAGCTGATCACTCTTCCACTCAGGTGGGAAGTAAGGTGAGATGGCCCCGCACACAGCGCTGTCCAGCACTGATGGATGCCCCAATCCCGCAGCCGGGAGCAAAGGCCAGAGACAGCCAGCCAGGTCAGGCAGAGGACACTGTGGTCTACGTAGAAAATGCTCTGCAATCTGACCGGGAGCCTAGAACCAGCAAGCGAGCTCGGCAGGTGTGCTGAGCACAAGGGGAAGGAACAAGCCAGGTATCTTCCCAGAGGCCCTGAGAGCAATCCGAAACACCGAACACATACCGTAGTGCCAAAAATACAGCACACACAGCGGGAAACCTGAAAGAGAGACAGAGGTTCAAAATCTTAATGCAGATCCTGTACTTTCAGGATGAAAACTACAAAATCTTAGTAACCTGAGATTTTTCTAAGCTTACTTATAACACACACACAAAGAATCATTATATAAAACAATCAGCAAATCCTCTTCATCAAAGTTTAAAATATTTTCCTTCAAAAATCAATTTTAAAACATCACAGGCTTTGAGACTCAAAGTTGGAATATATAAATTTAACTCTTAAAAATCTACAACTTAAAAACTACAGCTTACCTCTTAGAAGAAGTGAGCAAATAATTTGAAATACATATCAGCCAAGAACGTATGCATGGCAAATGAGGACTTAGGAGGATGCTCTCTGTTATCACTTATTAAAGGAATGCAAAGTATTCATCATGAAACAGCACCTCACACATACTGGATGACTAAATGTAAAATCAGAATTATTTGTACAGTGTAATGAAATTACTCAACCTTGGAGTCACTGATTCCTCTTCCAGGGGATTATGGAAATAGTGGGAAATAACCTTCATGCTATACTAGGAACTATAAAACAGTCAGCATCGTGGTCCCAGTAGCACAACTTAGTTCTTGGACCTGTGTTGAGCCTGCTGTTCAAATCACGTTCACAGAAGACGACTGTAAGCGAAAGCAGGAGAGCGAGACTTCCTGTGCACTCCGCCACTCCTGCACAGCTGGGCGTAACAGTGCATTTGGATGGCAATAGCAGGGTGAGAGCTGTCCTGCCCTGTCCTCATGTCTTCCCGTATCTTCGTATTTCATGTATTCCCCAAATTTCTATAATAATGCATATTGTAGTATCGGCATTCATTTATTTAAAAATAATGCACACATTATTTCAGCATATATTTAAATGTGAGTTAACTTACTATTCAGACGTATTTAATGGATCTATTTAAAGCAGGTGACTCGCTTGTAGAGGTGTAATTGAACAGGTGATTTCTGCAGAGCACATCGTGTCCAGCCCTTTCTCAGCACTCCCTGTGCATGGGTGTTTCATAGAGGCTACGTCTGACGGCCGCTGTGACGATTCATGAAGTCTGATGGCTTTCGAGAGCCTGAATTCAGAAACAGATTGTGGTTCCATCCCATCCACCAAAAGGAATTTAAAATCTACTACTGCCAAGATTTTGATAGGAAGTGTCCCCCAAGGCTCAGATATGTAGATATTGGCCTAGGAGAGCTGTCACCTCATCGAAGGTTAACCCATTTGATGTGTTAATAACTTGAATGGACTACCGTGGTGACCATGGGTGGGTGAGGTGTGCCTGGAGGCAGGAGGACCCCCGGGCTTGTTCTTGGGAACTGTATCTCGTCCCACAGACTGAAGTCCTCTCTCTTTCCCTTCCTGGTTGCCAGACCAGCTCTCTTTCCCCATCCCTTCCGCCATGATGTTCTGCCTCACTGAGGCCCAGAGTCACTGAGTAGGCTGAGCATGGACTGAGATTTCTGAAGCCATCAGCCAAGATAAGTCTTTCCTACTCTGAATTCCTCTGGTCAGCACTTTGATCTCCGAAATGAAAAGCTGAATAGCACGTTTACGTTTCTTGTCTTTTTCGGTCCGTGTTCCTCCACAGGTGTCTTCTCTGAGTTTCCCAACAAGTGACACGTTGTCGAACCTGTGTTCTCAGGCTTCTCTGTCAATCAAAGCATATTCATGTTGGTGTTCTTCAAAACTCGTTTCTCCTGTTCACTCTGCCATTCTGACAACACACCCGGGAGTGGCTTAGCAGCATCCATCACTGGTGGCGTTTGCTTAGCTAATTTCAAATGTTCCAACAAAAAACAAAATTATGAACTTCAGTCTACTAAAACAACAATTTGACAACAATTTTTGAGAATTTAAGCCCTTTATTGAACTTAACTCACCATTCCTTAGCATGAATTAATCAGAATAGTACAAAAGCAGACAGCAAGCAGAGGAGTTTTCTGGTGCAGTGAACCTTCCACACGTAGGAAAAAAGCAGGTGACTATCACACAGGCTCTGCGTTCCCTGAGCTACTCCGTCTCTGAGTATGGTGCTCAGCGCTTGCGGGGAGGAACCTGAACAAGCCGTTTCCACTGGTAGCAGCCTCGCACCTGGGCTACCACTACGACAGCAGCTCGAAACTGTCTTCCGCATCTCCACAACAGCTTGCTCCGGTAAATGAAGAATTGAAATTAGCTAAACAAATCACCTTCCGCAATACAAGACGATGCTGGATAAGGGTACAGAATCTGAAGGTGATTTTCTGAGGTCATTTCCATCAAACTCTCAACAGCACGGAGATCAGCATTACTTTCATCTGTGTTTTAAAGTAGAGAAACTGAGGAACACACATGCTAAGTAATTCTCCAAGGTAAAAACTCATCTGAAACAGCTAGGACTCTGCTTCTGTTGTCCAGAAGCAAATTAAATACAATTTGTAATACTTTGCAGCTGCTTCTGGAGTTCCTTGGTATATAATCTTTTTTAGAGAGGGATAATAGTGATAGAGAGAAGGACAGAATCATATTTTATTTATGTTGCTCCGAAACTTCATTCTGTATGTGCTGGGGTTCGAACCCATGTCCTCACACATGCCAAGCAAGCACCGTAACTACAGCCCCATGCAAATATATTTCAAAGGGTTTTCTTGGTCACTCTTTGTAGGTGAGCAATTAATTTTTTCTAGAGAATATTGCTAACTACAGCAGGCTTTTACAAAATAGATCTCTAATTACTAACATTCTTTATGTGACTTCACCTGACTTTAACCAGATGTTCTTCACCCTGCTTGCTGTTCAGAAGGTTCATTCGGGACAGATTATTGATGGCATTCAAAGCTCTCATGGCTGGGCCCTGGCTGAGATGCTAGGCTGCCTGTCTCAGGAGTGCAGCTTGCCTGCCTTGGAGAGATGAGGACACGACGGGGCCTCTGTCTGGTTTCTGTCCTGAGATCAGTGCCAACCTCATCTGGGCACTCTGTCAGATGTCAGAGTCCCTATGGCAAGGAATACACAAGGATTAATTCATGATGAGGTACACTTTTTCTTTTATTTAGACTTTAAAGTAGATTGCTCATTACCCTGAATTAATAAACTGCCTTGTTTATTATTAATGTAACATTAACTAAGAGGAGAAAACTCAACAAAGACAGGTGCACTTTTCTCCCAGCATTGAAAAGCACACGTACATGTGGTCTAAATAGTAGAAGAGATGAAAATTAAATTTAGCTTGTTAAAGTATCAGGGCTGCATTGTTCTGAAATGTTTAGTATAATTAATAGGGAATATTTTACTAATTAAAATCTTAGAAAGCTTAAACCATGATCACTCAATTTGTTTCCTTAAAAATCACATCTACATGTTCTTGTGTTTACAAATAGTACGTGGTTTTCAATACCCGTTTGGATATTCTGAAGATCAGCGATTTATGAAGGTCACACCCCTTTCGCGCAGGGCAGCGGAGGGGCTGACTCTTCTCCCTGACCACACACAGCTTGTCCACAAATGTCAGAGTGCTCTGTCTGTCTGAAATGGCATGCGCTGGGACACGCAGGCTCCGCCTTCCCCTTCTGGAGTTCATCGACTGCTCTGAAGGCGTGGACAGTACACACGGGTTACCACGTGGAGTGTGTGAGGCACCTGCCACTGCAGGCTTCTGTGTTGCTCCTTCACATGTGGAGTGAATTTCTGCCACTCCTGGTGAGGTGGGCATTGCTAACCAGGTCACATAGAGAAACCATCTTGGAATGACAAGCCCAATACGGTGTGTGCTCCTCAGACACACACATCCAGTGGTTACAGTGCACTACACTTCCACAAGATTACAGGGCAAGCCACGTCCAGAGGTTACCGTGCACCACACGTCCGGTGGTTACAGTACAATCCTCGTCCCGTGGTTACCGTGCACTACACGTCCGGTGGTTACAGTACAATCCACGTCCAGTGGTTACCGTGCACCACACGTCCCGTGGTTACAGTACAATCCACGTCCAGTGGTTACCGTGCACCACACATCCCGTGGTTACAGTGCAATCCACGTCCAGTGGTTACCGTGCACTACACGTCTGGTGGTTACAGTGCACCACACCACGGCTCAGGTGCAGATCAGTGCCCAGCAGGCTCTTCTCCCCCAGCCTGGGCTCCTCTTTGGGAGCCCCTTCCCCTGCTTTGTTCTTCTTGCTGATGTCACTGATTTCCTCTCAGGGCCCTGTTGATGTACTGGAAGCGTTGATATTTTCCATCAGGTGGGTGGAGGTCAGCTTTCATCCCAGTTTTTGGATGTGTTCTGGGTCACCTGGTGGCCTTTCCTCTGATTCTCTTCTGAGATCTGCTGGTGTGGCACATTTCTTGCACCGCCACCCGCTGAATTAGCTGTTCTGTGTTTGTAGGGCTTTCCTCAGGCTCCAGGCTGTGGGTTCCAAGGCAGCCTCTGTTTGGTTGGTGCTGCAGTGTGAGGGGACACCGCTCAGGCCCTGATGATGCAACAACTGCTCGTTGAGGGCTGCTGGTTCCCATCTCTGTGTTTGAGCCCCACATGTATCAGCTCCTTAATCCTGTGACACCTTTGTGAGGTGAGCCCTGGCATCTGGACCTTGCAGGAGTCAGAGTGTGCGCTCAGTCTGAGCAGTGTGGCACAGGAAAACCTGGGGGCCAACCTGGGGGCCAGACCAGGCCTCCTCAACCACCACTGTCCTGCTGGCCTTCTGCCTGCACGATGGGCTCTGACTCCAGTCTCACCCCTTCAAATTGTGGAAGAAAGCCTCACCTAAACATCTGGGGCATCTGGAGGGAGCAGGCTGCTTCTCTCCCTAACAGAATGGCTATGCTCCTGAGATCCGAAAACAGCTCTCACAAAGTGAGTTACATCATTCCTGGGCCTCATAGTCCTCCAGCTAGGTAAGTCTGCGTTTGTAATGAGGAATGCTGCGCAGATTTCAACTGCACATGTGCAGTACCCATTTAAAAATATGCAGGAATTTTAAAAATCACTTCATTTCTAGGAAACATCGAAAATACCAACATTATGCATATTTCTTAATATGTATTTTGACTACTGAGAATTTACATGCTTTGGAAGTAAATTTTTCAGAATAATTGGGTCATATTAATGATCAGAAATAGTTTTTAGAATTAGTAATAAACCTATAGCAAAAGCATTCTCTTTCCGCTCTGTTGGACTAGAGAGAAATTTAGTGGGAAATGCTGATGCAAACGCTCTTCATTTTACTCCTGGTTTCTGACTCCATCACTGGTAGAATTTTGTATTTGGTGATTATACGTCTTCATATAATGATAAACATGATGCTACATTTAACTATTCTGTTTTGAAACATGCATGTATATGTCATGTGCTGCCCAATAGATATTTTATGCTTTTTAAATAAAAAGAATGAAGGATTTCTGTGTCTTGAGTTACACTGCAGAATGTATCATCCAAGTTACATCAGGTAGGAGCTGGGTCTCGTGCCAGGGTCCATCCAGGCTGGTGAGCTAGGTTCTCTTGGGAGCTGGTTTCTGTTTTACACTCTAATTCCTCCAAATGTTATGCAGCAGCGTTGGAAGGCAGAGTGTGGGACGTATTCCAATGCAGACTTACTAAAAACCACCTGTTTCCTTTCACTTTGGAGTTGCTAGAATGTACTATGAGCACACTTTGGGAATGGGTCCTATTTTACTCACCTTTTTCGCTGCTGTGACTAAAGGACCCAACAAGGACAATTTTAGAGTGGGAATAATTTTCTTTTGGGGCTCACAGTTTCAAAGGTCTCAATCCACGGACAGCAGGCTCCATTCCATAGGGCTTGAATCGAGGTAGAACATCACGGCAGAAGAGTGTGCTGGAGGTGACTCAAGGCAGAGACACCACTCACCAGACAGAAGATGTATATCCCAGAGGCACACCCCCAGTGACACTCCTCCTCCAGCCACACCCTACCTGCCTTTAGCAATCACTCAGTTAATCCCTATGAAGGGATCAATCCACTGATTGGATTAGGTTCTCGTAATCCGCTCATTTCATAACTAAATCTTCCTGCCTTGTCCCACATGAGCTTTTCCGGGACACCTCACAACCAAACCATAACAGGTCACTCAGGGTAGCATCCTGATAAACATCCATAGATCTAATTTGTTGGTTGATTATAGCAATCCTTGTCAACATTGATCACTGACAACTATAGAAACTAGTCCTCCATGGATAAAAGATGATCAAGTGGGCACAGGCAGAGAAAATCTCAAGTAATTATGGAAATCAAGCTTCCAGCATGATACAACTTTTGCTTTATTATTATGTCATAATAGTACATCTTGCGTAAAATATTTTTGGAGAAGCTGAAATCAAATTGTGGCTGAAGGAAACTACAAAAGATTCAAAGCAGTCAGATTCATTAATATGAACAAGCAAAGGTATCTCTTTTTACTATTAGATGAAAGGTGATATTCTGAAGTCAGAATTTAGCTCTGTATTTAACACCTGCCTTGCAACACTACCCACAGGTTCTGTCTGTGTAGGCTGCGCCTCCCCAGGTAGATTTCAACCTTCTTGAGTGAGGTCAGCCCTGTGCGTTGCCTTCTCTCTCACTGCAACAGTATTGCTGTTTCTACGAATTCAGTGAATAAATGCCCAACAATTAGAAGACTGTTGGCAAGGTGACATGAAGGTAATGCAACGTCCACTGCGGGTGGGGAGTGGCTGATGGGCGGACACTAAGCTTCAGTTAGAAAGGGGCAGGGAGTTCTGTCTACAACAGGGTGGCTGTAGGCAGCCAAATGAGCCTCACATTGCACAAGACACAAGAAAATACGCCAAATGAATTGGCCATAAAGAAATGATGACTGTTGAAAGATACATTTTTAACCTAATGTATAAGTGTATTAAAACATCAGTACATGTAACGGTATGCTTTTATGTGTCGGTAAAATTAATTTAAGTGAACAAAAAATGTTTATGAGAATTAACCAAATTTCTTCACCACATTCCTTTCCTTAGCTAAACATGCACCTTAATGGGACCCATTCTTTGACTGGACCTCTAGAAACTTGTCCTTGGATGCACGCTAATACAGAAGCCACCTGCAGCAATTATGATGTCACCAAGTGCGACTTCAACCCTTCCAGCACAGCAGGTCATGGTTCAGGACTGTTCTTAGGACGACACTAGGTGAGACGCCAGCGTGGTCAGAGACTGAGCAGCAGGCACTTCCAGGCAGCTGCCAAAGCTCACTCCAAATGTCTGCACCATTTGCGAAGTGAACATACTTGAATGACCACCGGGGCCGACTACTCACACATGTTCACAGTGGTTTCCAGTCCCTGCCGAAGTCTTTCCATGGAGGGTCAGGCTGTTTCTCAGATGATGAGTCCTTGAGGGGTTGAGTGGCATGTGCTCTATCAGGGGCACCAGCCTTTCTGTGTGTGGCACAGCTACGTGGGGACAGCCCTCCTCACTTGGAGATCTTTGTGCTTCTTAATTGCTGTACCTTTTCTCCCGCAGAGCCCTGACTGACCTTCTTCTCTCAATACTTGGCCTGGTCCCCTGCTGATGTGACCTTTTGCCGGTAAGCTCTAGCACTGGTCCCCAACCCCGGGGCACCAGCACCTCACCCACTCACATCCCCCACTCTTCTTGGGGATCTCTACAATCACAGGCTGCCTCCCGTGGAACTGAATGTTCTGTCTCAGCCATGGAAGACACCGCTCTTCAATGTTGCCTCCTCTCCCCAACAGACTGAGGAGCTGGGAATGGTGGGGTCCGTGTGCTAATATTTTTCTCCTCCAGATCTTCTTTCTCCTGGGAATGTAGCTGAACACCGCACTCTTATTGTATATTTTGAAAATAAATTTCAGGATGATAAACATTTCATTAAATTCCTATTAATTCAGTTTGATATCTTTGGGCTGTTTATAAGAAATCAAAATTATGATGTAAAAATAACATAAATGTTTCTATAGGATAATGTAAGTAATGTGCATCCTACTTTAAAAATGTTACACTTAGGGGCTGCCTGGCATGTGTGAAGACAGGGATTTGAACCCTAGAACCATGTTGGAGCAATGAAAGCCACACGAAAAACTAAATAAAATTGATTTTTTTTCTCTCTCTCTCCCTTTCTCTCTCTCTCAATATCCCTTCTCACTCTCTCTAAAAAAAGTTACACTTAAATTTTATGCTATAAACTGTTTGCATCTAAAGTTGTCTTAGGAATTCCATCATTAGTAAAATAACAGGTACATTACTTTCCAAAATTACATTACAGTTGTGCTATGAGAAAAGGAAGACATCATACCGTGAGGATCAGCTCAGCCCCAGTCAAGGCCTTTTACCCAGCTTTCAGACCTCGCTGTCAGACTTCCCACAGGTGGGACAGATGTCACATCGTTTCTGTGACTTCTATTGGCTAGCACACTGTGCGCAGTTTATTCTATTATAAAAAGAAGTAGTTTGGATACCATTATATCCTCCTGTATAGATTTGAAGAAGTTATCATCATGGAAGTAAATAAAAGCAATAAAATCCAGCTTCAACTTAGGATGCCACTCTCTTCCCGAGACAACAGACATGTGCTTCATTGATGTAACAACACAGTCAGGACGCTTACCATAGTGTGTCCACACTGCTTGAGAGGTGGTCTAGTTCAAATGCTTACAGTAACTGGAAGAGACAGGCATGCTCCTAAGAAGGAGGATTTGTGCTGAAATGAACATAGGCTGGAAAACCACTGGCTCAGCAAGAGCTTTCCAGTGGGAACCCTGACAAGGGCATGCTTTGTCCTGGAGACCGTGGCTTGTGTGGGTCCTGTCTTTGGGGCTTCCGAAATGGGGGTTGGGAATGGCTGATGGGTCTGTGCTGGATTTATGAGATTTTCATTAGTGGGTCACTCCAGAGCTCAACTTGGGCATTTGGTTCAGTGTGATTGCTAAAAAGGAGGATTACTGTAGGTGGTATTTGTTGAACATAGCCTTAGTTTTGCAGAATTCCACTTATTTGTGATATGCTAATGCATTGCTCCCCCAAATGCTCATGTCTTGAGAAAACACATTTTAACATGCTAGTTAGATGTTCAGGAAATGAATAGCCGGACTCTGTCAAGATCTCGGTCTTCAGGCCATCATGTGTGACCCCAGGCATCCCTTTTCTCTGAGACTGCACACACTGCTGGGCCAGGAATGCCTGCCTCCACCCTCCCACTCTAGAAAGCCAGCCTTCATTTGAACCACAGCCACTCCCGGAGGTGCAGTAAGGCGTGTTCTTATCACTGAACGCATCACATTCTGCCGCATTCGTAGCCAATTTCCCCTCTTAACGGGTGGGGATGAGATTACGCTCACAATCAGATCCTCAGAACCGGGTGAATTACTGGGTGCACGGAGGCGCCTGTCATTGTTCGAGCACAGGAATGAATGCCCTCTCTATCAATGAATGAATAAAGTAAAGCTACGCAAGTGCTTGTTGAAATCGGATTCACGTTGCTGGAGGAGAGAGTCGCATTAGCTTCACACTGGGACTTGGACCTTATGGGGCTGAGGAGCCGCATCTGCCCGCAGCCGTGGGGTCCTGTGCATTCACTGCCCCAAGGTTCCTCATCACCAGACACGCATGCCGCTTTCGTCTTCCTCCTGTGAAGTGCATGTTCTCAGGGCCTTGCGCTTGTCTTATAACTCTCTCGCAGATGTGACTCATGGGGACTAATCCCCAGGATTTAGAAGAGGAAGCAGACAGGCCCTGGGGGCAGCACGTGAAAGCTGCTCCCCACGCATGCCAAACCACAGTGCACCTTCAGGCAGGCCCCCCCAGGCACTGCTTGTCTGGAAGCACAGAGGTGAAGGAGTGGGCAGGGCAGAGACAATGGGGCCTCCGGTGGCCATTAGCTCGGGGCAGTTCGCTAGCCAGCCTGGCCTTTGGGTCCAGTGTCACTGTTCAGGAAACATCCAGTAACCATGGCTTGATACCCAGTCACGTCTGGCTGACAGATAAGTCCGAAACCTCCTTCTACAGGGTGTGTGAGACAATTAGGAAATTCTCAGTCAACTTTGCTGCTTTCAAATCACCCAAGGGCGTGATTTTTACCATTTCTGAGTCTTCCTATTACTTTCTCATAAGTGAAAAACAAGGAAGGGCTAAATAATGAGAGTCTGAGGCACTTGCTCCCTCTGGCTTCTGGATTGTTGTAAGAATGAGAAACCAACTTCATTTAACAATTAATAAAACTGTCTAACTACCCTACCCTAAGATCATTTTTGCAGCCACGCACATTCAAACTCCATTAGTCTATGTATTGCCCGGGCTCAGGACTTGTGGAAAAAAACCCAGGGGAGCACTGGCTTCCACCTGTGCCCAGGGGATCAGCACCAGCAGTAAATAACACCATGGAACTGGTCGGTTGGCCTGCAGGTGGGCTTTCCTCTGCTGGGCTGGGCTATTCAGCAAGTTGGAATTTGCAGTTGTGGGTTCCCCATCAGTCCTGGGGAGGAGGCAAGGGCTGCCTGACCAAGACCCTTCTACTCCCCTCCTCCTGGAGCAGTCATCTGTGCTCTGTGCTCCTTTAAAGCACATCTTCAAGGGACAAATTTTACATCCCTGGATGCCCCTTTCTCATATGGAAACTGCTTTACAGGCTAATGAGCATGCTCAAGATTTTAAGCAGATTACTAGTTCTACAAAGTGGCTCAAGGCACTTCCAGCACCTGTGGTTATAACGTGATTGACATACTTCAACCCCTCCCCGTGCCAGGCTTCAGACCTTTGCTCTTCACCCAGGATAAGTTGGGCATGTGCACCACACTTCCCAGATGCAGAACCAGAGTCTTCGAATAGGCAAGCCAGAAAACGGAAGAACTGGGTGTCAGTTCCTATCTGTGTCCAAGGCATGGCCACTCAAAACCCTGATTCTAAATATAGAAAATTATCGAATGTTGGTGTTTGACATGTCACCTTTCCTCTAATTGAAGTGGGGAAGCTATAGAAGGCGTAAGAAAGAGAAAACACAGGGTGGGTGCCTTGCCCATTGCTTGTTAGGCAGCAATGCGGCTCTAGACTGCTCATTTCCAGATTATTGTTCCTAGAAAGACTGGACATTTCATCAGCCAATTCCTTTCATTTTCGACATGAATTTTCTGCTTTCTGGTGGGGCGGAAAGCATCCCCGGAAAGTTCCCAGCTGGGCCAGGATGTGAGGACTCAGGATGCAGCTGCGCCAGGAGCACCCTGGCTTCTGGAGCTTTCTCCAGTGCTGCCGGACTCAGGGTCAGCTTTTCAATCATGAATGTCAGTGTGGGGTGGGTGTGGGCTGGGGCAGGAGGAGAGAGACACAGCAGGGGGCTTGTGGCTTGAACTGTGGAGTGGAAGGCAGTGACGCTGCAGTGACCTCTGTGGGCTCCATGTAGTGCAGGGGGCTTCACCTCTTTATCAGCCAGCATCCCTCCCTGTAGCAAGATGGTTCTGTGCACTTCAAGCACAGCAACAGCAGGCACGGCTGGACGACACCAGGTACACAGCTTTGCTGGCTCCAGCCTAGGCTTTGGAAGCTAAGGCGCTGCCACCCCTCACCACAAATAGCCTCTCAGTGGAGGCCTCACTGCAGCCAGACCTCCTGCCCTTCCACCACCTGTGCACTCAAAGCCTGAGGTCACAATGGGCTTCCACACTGCACCACTGGTACTCCACATGGCCCCAGCCATGCCACTAACCCTGACGACCCTGCATGTGCCTCCCAGAAAATTGGGAAACTTCCCAAAAAGGTTCCCCGGTTTGGCTAGGTCTGCGAGTCACCTACCTGCTCTAGCAGGGGCCTTCCCTCCTCAGGGGCTTCTGATTGTCATTGTGGTTTTGAACCACTATAGGAAGGTTAATCTTGAAGTCTATTGCAGCCAGGAAGACAGCTCTGAGTTGTAAGAAAAACTGTGAGCAAACATTGACCTCCAATTCCAGACGCCCACGAAGCGGGGCTCAGGTCAGCATCTGTTTTTCAAGGCAGTTGAAACTGGAATCCTTGGAATTGGAGACAGTCTCAGTGGCCATCACTGCAGGGTGTGGTGCTCTGTTCCTGCAGGGAGCAGCACCTGTGAGGGAGCACGCAGAGTGAGCCAGGGACGAAGGCCTTTGCAGCTCTGTGCAGCACAGCTGCAGACCCGACCCCATCCTGTGTTGGGAACATGAGGTTCAGCTGGCTTGTAGAAGAATTGGTGGTAAACAACTCTAAGGGGTCCAGCTGGCTTGTAATTAGCAAATTGCCTGACCGCGTGACTAAGCTATTCGGCCACTCATTTGTTGCAATTGGAGAAAGGTGTTTGCATTGTACCCTATTGGTTGTTGTAATTGATAGAATAGCAGCTAGTCAGGTGGAAGAAGTAGCCAAAGAAGAGAAAGCAGCCAGAGAAGAAGCAGCCAAAGGAGAAGCAGTAGCCAGAGAAGAGCAAGAAAGCAAGCAGCCATGTCCTGAAGGAAGAGACCACAGAAGCAGTCAGAAGAATCCACAGCAGCAGCAGCAGAGACGTCAGATCAGCAGC
>PVKS010012490.1:0-53667 GCA_004027875.1 Aplodontia rufa
AGAATTTAACTGAACTGAATTTGCTCACTTCTTCACAGTGAGTGTGCACAGCTGAAGGACAGTCTGTGGTCAGATCTCATGCCTAGGTATTAAAATGTATTTAAAGGAGACCAGAGGTTGGTAGGAAACGGGTCTCTTAACTAGCAGCTAGATTTGGTCACGTGGAAGAAGGACTTCCTGATCTTACAAGGATATGCAGAAGGATGTGAAATTCTGGAAGTCAAAATCAAGCTGCCACCCATTAGTTGGAGACTTTTGGAAAGTTACGAAATTTCTCCAAATCTCAATTTCTCCATCTGCAAGGTGGGAATAGTACCAATCCTTTAGGTTTGTCATAAAAATAAAATAATGCTTGTAAAGTCCCTGACACAAAATAAGTATTTAATGAAAGATAGGGGTTTTTTAATATTAACAACAACAATATAATCATAATAATAATAATAATAGCTGGAGGCACGTAGTGGTCTTTAGAGAATGACATCTATAAGGAAAAGGCCCTATTATAACATGTCTATCAATCTGTGTAGCACTGTAGTTAGTTCTGTCACTTTGGAAATTATCTTTGGAAAGTAAATGTATGCGCACTCCTAGGTATTCACTCAAGAGTAATGAAATGCCTTTTAGAAAAAGACATGTACAAAAATGTTCACTACAGCTTTATTTATGATATCCCAAAACTGGAAACAAATGGCTATCAACAGGTGGATGGGTATACAAACTGAAGAATGTGACACAGCAGTAAAAAGATATGAATATCTGAAGCTTGTAACAAGTCCGGTCAATGTTAAATAACATGCTGAAACTACACAAGGTCAATGTTAAATAACATGCTGAAACTACACAAATCAGGCATGGTGGCCCACATCTGTAATCGAAGTGACTTGGGAGGCCGAGTCAGGAGGATCACAAGTTCAAAGCCAGCCTCAGCAACTTAGCAAGGCCCTCTCTCAAAATTAAAAATAAAAAGGGCTGGGGAGGTGGCTCAGTGGTAACTGCCCCCGGGTTCAATCCCCGGTACCAAAAAAAAAAAAAAAAAATGGAGGAGGAAAAAGAAGAAAAAAGAAACCAGACCCAAAAGAGCACATGCTTTTTATGTCTCATTTACATAATGTTCAAAGCAGGCAACATTAATTTATCGTGATAGAAATTAGAAGACGGGTTACCTCTGGGGACACTCGTTGACTAGGAAAGATACTAGGGTACCTCCTGAGATGACAGAATTATTCCACATCTTGATCTAGATGGTGATTACATAATGTGTTATGTGTAAAAATGTTTCAAGCTCTGCCCTTGAGATGTGTGTTGTTTATTATCTGCAAGTTTTAACTAGCACACGTGTGTGTGTGTGCATGCACGCACACACACACACATCTTGGTATGCAGAAACACACACACACACACACACATATCTTGGTATGCAGAAACACACACATACACACATCTTGGTAAGCAGAAAAATCTTAAGAAGGCCAGTAATACACACATAAAACTCAGCCCTTCTCCCTCCCTTCCTCTGGACTTCACAGCAGCTAGGCATCTGACACTGCCCTCCTGCATGGAGGCTCTTTAAATGGTGCTCACTCTGTGGCAGGAAACTTGAGCAAGGATTAGGACGAAGAGGAAGGGCTCTTTTCAACATGCCTTTGTTGGATTGTGTGGGCCTTGAGGCTCCAGGCAGTAGGCCTTATCTTGCAAGCTCCTTATCCATAAGGAGCAGGTATCCCCAAAGCACAGAGATCTCTCAGAACTTGAGCTGGCCTTCAACAGTCCAAAAATTCTTCCCCACCTGCAGTCTCAGAAATTCTAGCTTCATTACAAGGAAAGTGACATTTCCCAATTCTCTCTGTAGAGCAGAACCACTTTCCAATCCTATTAGGAGGCATAAGGACATCCTGGTGGGAAACACCGTATGAGTCACTAGAGACAGTCTATGCCCATCACAGCTTAGAGTCTAGAGATGGAGAAAGGCAACTTTAACCAGCATACCACTCCCAAGCAAGGGACCAAGTGGTGGGGCACTCACTAATGGATTGAAAGAAATGGCCTTGGGCCAAGAAAGTCATGGGAGATATCAGAGGGTGCTGGCCAACAGCTCCTGCCACCTAAGAATTTTCTCTCCAGGAGCATCCTAGAGGTCATCAGAGGGAGGTGATCCTCAAGCCCTGTATGCCTTTTCTTCCTGAGTTAGCCTCAACCAGGATAAAGACCTCCTGCCCTGGACCTCTAATCCAGCATCATATCAGTGAGGTAAAAAGGAACACAAGGGGCTGGAGCAGTGGCTTGGTGGTTACCACACTTGACTGGCATGAGCAAGTACACAGGTTCAAACCCCCAGCACCCTTGTATATAACTAAGTGTCAGAGCAATGAAAGCCATGTGAAAAGCTCAATAAAAAATTGATTCTCTCTGTCTCTCTGTCTCTCACTGTCCTTCTCTCTTAAAAAAAGGAGGTGGAGGAGGAGGAGGAGGAAGAACACAAGCCAGGCACAGTGACATGTGCCTGTAGTCCCAACAGCTTGGAAGGCTGAGGTGGGAGGATCACTTAAGCCCACAACTTCAAGTCTAGCAGGCAACCCAGAAAGATCCCTACTCAAAAAACTAAATGGATAATAGAAAAAGAAAAAAGAAAGATAGAAAGAAAAGAAAAAAGAAAGTAAAAATCTAAGAAATAACCCAGTGCTCTATCTATCCAGCTAGCCTACCTCCCCACAAAGAAGGGGAAAGCTTAATAGGACACCAGTAGAAACAGCACTCATCTGTGAGTTTTTCCACAGAGTGGGGGAGTGGTTTCTCCATTCTAAACCAGTTTCCTCTCCCCTACTCTCTCTTACTCTCTCTCTCTCTCTCTCTCTCTTTCTCTCCCCCACAAACACATACTTGGGCAAATGACTCTGCTAATCCCAACCAGGCAGACCAATACCTGCTGGCCTGGCACTGTGTGAGTGTGCATAAGAGCTGTGCCACCCCTGGGGTTCTTGCCTGGCATGTGCAAATACACAAGTTTGAACCCCAGCACCACCTACACAATGAAGTCTCAGAGCAATAAAAGCCACATGAAAAACTAAATAAAAATTGATTCTCTCTCTCTCTCTCTCTCTCTCTCTCTCTCTCACTGTCCCTCTGTCTTAGAGGGGGAAAAAAAGTACATCAGGGGCATGTTCTGCACCTGAGTTTCTTAAAGGAATTCTGAATACCTTTGCCGTGGGAAACAGCCAGTTGGCAGCTCCCTCACTCTGACTACAGGCCAAGGACATCAGGGAATCAATAGCTTTTGCTCCCTGACTTGCAGACAGGGAGCCAAAGATCATTTTGTATGGCGAGTGGGGTAGTGTGCCCGTGTGAGAAGAGGCTCAGACCAAACACCAGTTTGACACACCTGTTTAGATCCTCACATCTTGAGGGAGAAGCATGCTTTCCATCAAAGTGTGCAGCATCTGAACTACTATGAGTAACAGGTGAGTGTGAGAGCGCGTGGCAGGAACCAGAGAGGACTCTGAGTTGACTGGGCAGGAGAGAGAAATGCATGGAGGAATGTGGCCTGAGTAAAGGGATATGGGGAGGCCAACAGCTGAGGCGTGGAATTGTGTTGGTGTACAAATAGGCACACTGAATATTCTCCTTTCGCCCTTGGGTTACATACAGATCCCAGCACACAAGCCAGGGTCTCAGCCGGCTGGGTTCCTCTCCCTGCGCAGCGGAAGTGCTTCTGGGCCTGGCTAAGAGGGAATGCGGGCCCTGGTGCAGGCCTCTGAGCGCGGGCGCTGTGGGGAAGCGCCGCCTGCCTGGGAACTGTCTCACAACTCCCCAAGCAGGACCCGGCTGCCTTTTGTGGCTGTCACGGCTCAGGTGAGAGAACTGTCACTTCATCAGAGCCAGGAGAATTGCTGGCGCTGCTGTCCTGTCCCGGCCTCCCAGGCGCTAGGGCAGCCCGAGCGGAGGCTAGGAGGGGAGGCTGCGCTCCCTCTGCGAGTGCCTGACGGGGAGGCTGCAGGCGGCGCTACAGGGGCACCACGGGCCGGAGAAGCCCCGTAGCTCCCGAGTTGCAGCTGCGGTTCCATAGAAAGCCAGGTCGGTAAAGGCAGTGAGCTCTGCCTGGCTCAGGACCTCGGCCCTTCAAAGTGAGCATCTTCACCCCGGAGGTCACTGAAATGGGGCCCTGGATCGGCCTACTGCCTGGGGAAAAGCAGTGGTCCTGGGGTCCACATGGCCTGGGCAGGACAGGATCCAGGTCCCACCAGGAAGCGGGGGCCCTACCCGACCAGCCTAAGTTGGCTGAGAAGTAAAACCAAAGCGCACCGCACTGCTTCCTGGTGCGCCTGCCTCACCCCACATCCGACGATACTTAGTAAGGACAGGATTCTACCGTCTCCCTAGACTACACCAGCCTGAGCCACTCGATTTCCCCCGAAGGCCTGGAGCTGCCCTGAAGGTGATCACTGCGCCATCAGAAATCCTTGCCTGCTTTCCACGCCTTCCAAAGCCGGGCAACCCTGTGAGCGCACACCCTGGGAAGAGGGAAGAGACTAATTCCCGCCCCTCCTAAGGTGCACCCCTCCCTCCTTCTGGGTTGCCGATTCTGTTCCTAGGAAGACCAGACAGAAATCAATACCTGGGAGGGCAGGAGTCCTCTTCTTTCCACTCAGAAAATCTCCTTCCTCAGAGCATCTCCTTTCTTTACCCCACCCCCTTCTCTCACACACACACACACACACACACACACACTCTCTCTCTCTCTCTCTCTCTCTCTTTAAAAGCTGAAAAGGGAGCCCAGTGTGGAATTCGGGGAAGTGATGACACACACAACAATGCTGTTACACCTGGCTGCTGCGGGACTGAGCAGCGGAAATGCCGGGCTGCAAGGAGGGGTGTGGGGGAGACTGGGAGAGAGCCAGCCTGGGTGGTCAGAAAAAAAGAGGAGAGGAAAGGAGGGAGCAATCCCCAGCTGTTTTCGCCCTGCCCAGTCCCTGAGGAAGCCAAACCCTGATTCCCCACTCCTGTCCACAGCCTGGGCAGGGATGAGAGCGAGCAAGAAGAAAAACACCTGCACTCCTGCTCAGAAGCAGCCACAGGGATTTTGAAGAAGTGCTGCTTGCTGGGTGTTTATTGGGATCAGTGGGAGGCAGCCTGGTAAACAACCAGGCTACTTTGGGGTGTAAGGCGTGGAATTGGTATCTACTGAGGTCAATTCACGGTAACAGCTCCCTCTCATGCTAGTGGTCAGGCCAGGGTTGCCCTGATGACTTCTCTGGAGCCATCTTCAAGATGCTGAATTTCAGAGAGCCCCATCACCCTCTTCTCCCTTTTGTCTCAGAATGCAAATTCTGAGATTTGAGTGAGAAACAGACAGCACAGGTAGGTGGTATACAGATAGGAAAGCCAAAATCCACAGGTCACAGTAGACTCCTCTGGCTTTCTGAAAATTCTGATACTGGAGAACCTGGGAGAAAGAGGTAGTGACAGGCACTGGACTAGCCATTCCAGACATGCCAATCACTAACACACCTGCACCAGACATTCATTCAACCCACCCTCCATTACAAAACACCTGGCCCCCTCCTCAGCACTCAAGAGTTTGAAGACTCAAAAGAGCAGCCTTCTCTCTCACACTTTGTAATTGCAGTTTTTTGTTGTTGTCGTTGTTAAGGCTCAGTGCAAAGTCATACTGTGAAAGGGCACACCTGATTTTGATGCCAGCCCAGATTTCCTCTAAGACAATCTCTATACATGCTGCTGTAAGTAACTCTACCCCAATCAGACTCCTGCTGAAGGTAGATGAGAACTCACCTCTGAACCTTTGGAGGTTCATCATGAGAGAGATCTGAACAAGTGCCTTTCGTAGCCTGTTGTTTTTCTTACAAGTCTATAATAGAATTATATACACTGGGAGGGAAGGAGAGGGGGAAGAATGGTGAAAGACAGAAAAAAGAAAAAAGGAAAGGAAGGTTAGAAAAGAGAGAAGCTGCTACATCCATAAACACATTTACTCATACTCATAGTATATTACACATGTAATATACTATTACATACGTATATGTATATACGTAGATATGTATATAGTATATACAAGTATTATATCTCATAAATATAAATCTCACACCTTGCACAGGTGCATATCTGTTTCTGACCAGCACTCCTGAACCGGACATCTGTTATATCAGGCATCTCAGGGACAAACCCGTCCCATGACTTCCATACGTGACACACGTGCATACACACATATGTAGTTCCCCAAGGTCCATCACAACATCCTCGCATATGTGGCACAGGAGCAGAAGGACGGCCACCTCGTGTTGTTAACGCACACACCCAACCTGGAGGACTGCAAGGCAGATTCCGTGGAGTGATCTGGTTCCTTCATCCATCCTGGGCGCAGAGAAGGACAGAGGCGATTCAGATGGCGCCTCTTCCCAGCGATCCTCTCTCCCCAACCCCATCCGGGCCCAGACACTGAGAGCGCGTAGGACAGGGCAGGCCGAGGTTTCTTGATTGGTCCAGAGACGTGCGTTTCTAGGCTGGTTTTCTCCAAGCCATCCAAGCTCTCCCCGCTCCACCCGGGTCCGACCCATTTTGCATCTCGCCCCTCCCCCGGCACCAAGTTAAAAGTTTAGCCGCAGGACAGTAGCAAAGGACAAAGCAAAGGAGTCCTTTTCTTTCACCTGAAAGCAGCGAGGAGGCCTGGAGCGCCTCTTCTCGCGGGGGCCGAGCTCCCCGAGCTCTGGCCGCTTGCAGGCGTCCCCGTCCTCCCCCGGCCCTCGGCATCTCCCGGCCCAGTCCGCACAGCAAGCATGGATAGTTTTCAAGAAGTAGGAACGGGCTTTCCGCTGGGCCCCCGAGGCTAGCGAAGCGGGGGCAGGCCGGTCCGGGCTGTGCGGGGCGTTTACAAAAAGTGACTTGGAGATGAACTCGCCCGTGCGCTGCTGGCTGCCCCGCTATAGGGGCGAAGGCGCCTGACGCAAGCGGAACTCGGCGGAGCCCATACGAATCAGAACAGAGCGAAGCTCCTGGCGCTCTAGGGACTCCAGGAGGCAGCTCCGCCAGAGACGCGGGTCGTGCCTCGGGAAACCGGGGGGAGGGGGGAGGGGAAAGCGCAGAAAAGAAAACCCACCAAGGCGGGGACTGGCCTGGGCGGGGAGGGGCGGCGGGGCCGGAGCCCCTCTGTTGGGCAGACTCCCCATGGCCAGAGGCTGAGTTCCACTCCCGCCGGCCGCTCCCTGGGGGAAGAGAAAGAGGAGCGAGAGCAGCGAGAGGCCTCCAGTGAGCGAGCGCGGCGACATCCTCAGTCTCCAGAAGTTTGAGATTCGGCCGCGAGCGGACTCGTGCGCCCCGGACTCCGCCGAGCCAGAGTCTAGTGAGGAGCGCGGTGGCGACCGGGCCGCGACGCGCCCGCTTTGTCATGATGGCCAGCTACCCCGATCCCGAGGACGCCGCGGGGGCCCTGCTGGCCCCGGAGACCGGCCACACAGTCAAGGAGCCCGAGGCGCCGCCGCCAAGCCCGGGCAAGGGCGGCGGGGGCGCCGGGACGGCCCCGGAGAAGCCCGACCCGGCGCAGAAGCCCCCGTATTCGTACGTGGCGCTCATCGCCATGGCGATCCGCGAGAGCGCCGAGAAGAGGCTCACGCTGTCTGGCATCTACCAGTACATCATCGCCAAGTTCCCGTTCTACGAGAAGAACAAGAAGGGCTGGCAGAATAGCATCCGCCACAACCTCAGCCTCAACGAGTGCTTCATCAAGGTGCCGCGCGAGGGCGGCGGCGAGCGCAAGGGCAACTACTGGACGCTGGACCCGGCCTGCGAGGACATGTTCGAGAAGGGCAACTACCGCCGCCGCCGCCGCATGAAGCGGCCCTTCCGGCCGCCGCCCGCGCACTTCCAGCCCGGCAAGGGGCTCTTCGGAGCTGGTGGCGCCGCTGGCGGCTGCGGCGTGGCGGGCGCTGGAGCCGATGGCTATGGCTACCTGGCGCCCCCAAAGTACCTGCAGTCCGGTTTCCTCAACAACTCCTGGCCGCTCCCACAGCCGCCTTCACCCATGCCCTACGCCTCCTGCCAGATGGCTGCGGCTGCGGCGGCGGCGGCAGCGGCCGCTGCGGCCGCGGGCCCGGGCAGCCCCGGAGCGGCTGCCGTCGTCAAGGGGCTGGCGGGCCCGGCAGCCTCGTACGGGCCGTACTCACGCGTGCAGAGCATGGCGCTGCCCCCCGGCGTAGTGAACTCGTACAACGGCCTGGGAGGCTCGCCGGCTGGACCCCCGCCGCCGCCGCACCCTCACCCTCACCCGCACGCACATCATCTGCATGCAGCCGCCGCACCCCCGCCAGCCCCGCCACACCACGGGGCCGCCGCGCCACCCCCGGGCCAGCTCAGCCCCGCCAGCCCGGCCACCGCCGCACCGCCAGCACCCGCGCCCACTAGTGCGCCCGGCCTGCAGTTCGCCTGCGCCCGGCAGCCCGAGCTCGCCATGATGCATTGCTCTTACTGGGACCACGACAGCAAAACCGGCGCGCTGCACTCGCGCCTGGATCTCTGAGAGCCACCGCAAGCCGGCGCGGACCGATGTGAGGACGCAAGGACGCCCGACGCCGGCCCTTGTCTTAGCTACAGTCGCCAGTCAGACCCTCCGAGGCCGAGTTTTGAGCCAGCGCCCACGACCCTTAGGCGCCTCGCTTCCCTCGGCTCCTCTCGCTCCTCTTTGTCCCCTCTCCTCTCCTCCTGAGCTCTCCTCCCTGCCCTCTATGCCCTTGGGCTCCTGAGGTCTGAGGTCGCCTCTCCACTGTTTTCTTCACATAGGCCCGGTCTCCTCCTGGAGCCCTACCACCTCGGCTGGACACCCTATGCCAAAATACACTACGGAGAGCGAGCGCCCAGGGCCGAGGTGAAACCGCGTTGGCGACGCAGACCTCTTGGCCTTCTCTTACAGGTCGGTGGGCTTTCACTCCGCTTTCCCCGCGCGATCGCTGCTCAATTCTTGGCTAGAAGCGCTGGGCTGGACCGGTAACGGGACTCACAGCACCGGAGAAAAGGACGAACGTGCCAGTTTGCTCCGCGAACCCTCTTGGAGCTGTTCAGAAGCCACTAGCAGAGGGGCCCACTGGGCGGGGCGGGGGTTGGGCCCAAGCGGGGAGCCGGGGCAGCCTCGCTCCGCGGCCTGCATTAGGGTTTGCACCACATCTCCGCGTGGAGGGAGGCTGCGTTTGCTCCGCTCTCGATCCCGGCGCTTCGAGTACCTCTAAGCCAGGGCGGCTGGCTAATGTCTTGCTAAAGAGATCGGTGGGGCTTCTTTAGATAACATTGAAAAATATTTTTTTAAGAGAAAACAACATTCTCCGTGAAAGCCGGTGAAGTATTATGGCCTTGGAGTTTGCTAAAACCAAACATCAACATCAAAAGCTTTAGTGTTCCTCATCTTCTGCGAGATTTGCAGAATTCCGGTCGGACCTTCCAAAAAGCTGTGTCCAAAGAGGTAGGAGAAAATAATCAGTAAAAGATGGTTGGTCTGTGAATCGGGGGAGTTTCCCTGTCCCCAAACTTGGGGGGAAAAATCAAACAATTCCCCAAATCTTCAGATATAAGCCCCCTGCCTGCCCAGCGCACGCTGCAGAGGTGGCTTTCCCCTCCCTGATTTTTGTTTTTCAAAGGTCTTGCTTCTCCCACCTTGGGAAGGAGAAATGTGAAACGCGGTAGCGGCCGGCCCAGGCGGGCTTGTGGCCCAAAAACTCTAGACCTGGTTGTTGTGTAGTGTGCCATTTGGGGGACCAAATTTTCTAGAGTGAACTAGAGCACTTTTGTTGTATTTGTGTGTGTGGGTGTGTGGGTGTGTGCGCGCGCATGGGTGCCTTGTCAATTCCCCAATAAATTTTTTGTTTTTCTTTTAACACGGACTTAAATTATTTCTTTTGCGTCTGAGTTCAGTAGCAGTAAAAATAGGGAGATTTTTAGCCAAAAAAAAAAAATGTCCTTTTTCAGAGGGATCTAAACAAGCGTTGAGAGCCACCAGGGTGGCGGGCATTTTTTGGCTGGGGCTGTTGCTCTGTTTTCCTACATGTTTGTTTCTGTGCCATCGCTGGTTGGTTTCAGCAGAGAGGCTTTGTCGGGTTCTTGCACAAGGAGCTGCTATAGATAGTGCTTGTTCTATATTCACACCCATGTATGTATTTTGCATCTTACACAATTATACTAGTTGTATAGGCTGTATTTTCATTATTATCCTCTTACTTTTAAATTTTTCGGGTCAAATATAACGATCTGTAGAGTTTGTTCTCAGTATATAAAATCCTGGTTTCAAATTGCGCCATCCTGTGCAAGTCTGTTTACAGATTCAACAAAGGATTGATTGCTTTATTATTTTTAATAATCAGAATTCATTTATCTTGACATATGGGTCAGAGATTGGGGGTTTTGGAGATGGATGAATATACAGTGTGGCCACAAAAGGAATCAAATCATTTCTCTTTCTCTTCCTTTATGGAGATCTTCAAATAACGAATTAAGAGTTAGGCTTCTGCACACACATACAGGAGTAGACCCGGTTCTAGTCTGTTTCTCCCAGAAAGATTAGGAGTGATCTGGCATTCAATTTTCTGATGAGATGACAAGGTATTGGCTGGCTTTTATTGCAGCTGGAGCTAGACCCCATGCCCAGTCACTTGTCCCTTACCTTCCCCTTCAACTCTAGGACTAGAGAGCAGTGGCAACAGCTCCAGACCAATGAGTGGGCTGGGGGCAGCTGAGGGCTGCAGAAATTGTACTTGTAGGCCTCTCACATCAGTCCACTGGGGATCAGCCATGGGAACATCAGGGTGGTATCCCTGTTATTTGTAGTCGGGACCAAGGGGAAGTGTTTCCTGCTTTAGATGCTCTCTTGTCCCTCAGGCATAGCCAGGGGAGGCTATTAGTTGATGGAAGAAGCCCTGAGGGTTCTCAAGACCTACCCTGAGGAGGGTTTGCAGGCACCGAAGTGAGCATGCTGGAGAAGGAAGCTCAACCAGAGAGGGAAGTCCTGGAGGTCGGTTGGCCTGATGTTTGGCTGCTCCACTGTCTGGCTAAGGGGAGTTGCAGAAAAGAGTGCACTGCTCTATGCTGGTCTGTTTGTGCTTTCTGTGATGTGAACTTGTATCCCATGGACAGCTGTACAGTCTTGTGCCTGCTGCAAATGTGTGTGTACAGTGTCAGTTTGTGTGTGTGTGCGTGTGCGCGCGCGGCTTACCTGCAGAGAGATCATATATTTTGGATGTTGTTATAATCATATAGGTAACATTTAGTTAATCCTTCCTGGGACTACAGTATGGTGATGCATGCAGTTGCTTGAGGTATATATATATGCCTGGCTTGCTGAACAGTAACAGAATGTGTACTTCATCTGGCAGAGGCTCCCCACTTAGAAGGCTGGCTGTCAGCGCCCTTTGAATGGTTACCCAGAACAGAAAAAGCAGGAGAAGGCAGAATCCCAGCAGAGCCATTGGTAGGCAGATAGCAGCTCCCTCCAGTAAGGTAAAGACAGTTGGGCTGGGCCAGCAATTCAGGACAGAGTCTCTTGTTGCCCCTGAAAACTGAAAAGCAAGAGGACCCAAGGCTGGGAAGCCTCGCCAAGCAAGTAGGATAAAATGAAGGAACTGGGGGTTGGAGGAGGTGAGAGAAAGGAGACAAATCATACCCCACTTCCCCATGCATGCCTACAGGAAGACATGTGTCTCTAATCCCAGCCCTGGGGGTGAAACTCTAAAGTTTGGTCATTTCCCCCTAGTGCTAAAAGTTTGGGGGCAATTGCAGACTTTTTCGTCTCTCATTTCCTTTCTTTCCTCTCTTTCCACTTTCAAGTTTCTGTTAGAGAAACTGATTTAGGGAACTTCCTAAGTGAGAGAAAAGGATTTAAGAGAGTTCCTGACATATAGCAATTTTGCCTGAGCATATACATTCTGGTTCCGATGGCCAGCAGCCTGTGTGGGTGTATGTATATGTTTGCCAGTGTGTACTGTAAATACAACACAAATAGAGTTTGAAACAAATACCCTGTCAGTTTCTGAAGGTCCTGGGTAATGAGTTGCTACATATGCTGTGTGTGTGGATGGATGTAAACATCCTCATACTCAACTGCTGACAGGATGAGCCCTCTCCTCGCATTTACATATAAATTCTCACAGCTGTCCAGAAGCTCTCTCTAAAACTGCCCAAGATAAGTGGTTTGGGGAGGGGCGTCCTGTTCTCAAGGGGGATTAAGGAGAAGTCTTTGCCAAAGCAGTGCATGCACCAAGAGACTGTGGGAGGGAAACTTTGGAAGTTCTCAGGATGGTCCACACCCCACTCCATAGAATATCAAGCCTTTTCCCCTTTCATCAGTGAAGAGTTTGCTGTCCCATATCTGGGGTTTGATGGGCAAGAAGCCCAGGACTCTCAACTGAGGTTAGGTGCATCAAGTCTTCATCTTCTCCTGCAAACCAAGACTGAAAGTTCGGCTTGTGGAGCCCCCTGGTGGCAGGTGGAAATCAGGGGTAAACCTTAGCTTCTGGCAGCTGGGGGGAGGAGGGGAAGGCTGGCAGGAAACTTACCTGTGTTGAGAGCTCTTCTTCCCTTGATGAGGGTCTGGAATACCTGAGCTGCTGGGCCAAACCCCTGGCCTCCAGGAAGAATTCTGGGGGCAGAAAGCCGCTTGGTCAAGCTCAAGAGCCCCACAGTGTCCCGATGCTTATCTACTCTGTGGTAACTCTCCCTCTGGTGGCTCTGTCACCACTTTGGGGCAGCCCCTATTCCAGGTCAAGCATTCTACCACTGAGCTACAACTCCAGCCCAAACACCAAAATCTTTTAAAACTTTTTTTTCCTTTTTCTTTTTTTTTTTTTTTTTTTTTTTTTTTTTTTTTTTTTTTTTTTTTTTTTTTTTTTTTTTTTTTTTTTTTTTTTTGAACTGGAGATTTAATTCAGAAGCTCTTTACTACTGAGCTACATCCCCAGCCCTATTTATTTTTCTTTTTAAGACAGGTTCTCGATAAGTTGCTTAGGACTTCACCTAGTTGCTAAAGCTGGCCTTGAACTTGAATCCTCTTGCCTCAGCCTCCCAAAACGCTGGGATTACAAGCATGTGCCACCATGCCTGGCCTGGCTTTTTTTTTCTTTTTCTTTTTCTTTTTTCCTTTTAAATATGATGTGGGTGTCTATGTTGCCTAGGCTGGCGTTCAAATCTGGGTTTCAAGTAATCCTCCTGTCTCAACCTCCCAAGTAGTTGGGATAATAGGAGCATACCACCCAGTCCAGCTGTCCTTATCCTTAGAGTAGCCTCTGGGATCTGTATGAAGGAGTGAGGTGGGACCAGCAGGCTACACCTCTGTCCTGTGTGATGGGGACCAGAGGCATGGACCAGACAGGAGCAACTTTTGTGCCCCTAGTACTGCCTTAAGAACAATCAGAAAATAAGGATTCTTAAAACAAACAGTCTTAGTGACTTTCTGCTTTCTGGAGAAAGGGGGCTCCAGGCTGCACAAAAAGGGAATCTGTGTCCCAAGAACACAAAATTATACTACATTTGAGGAACCTGAATACCCGAGAAAAGAAAGGACCTGTCAGATGTTACCCAGCTGTCTGCAGGAAAATGGCCTCAGAAATTCTCAGGGGAGACCTGAGAGCAACTGATCCCAGCTGCTCACTCAGACCTGTCACCTGACGTCCCAGAAGCAGTGAGTAAAGGTGTGCCTGCCCAGAGGAGAAGGAAGCACAGGCCCGGGTCCAAGCTTCAAGAAGACTGTGCAATAGAAACTGCTGCCAAGTAGACGGTTAAGGCAGTCTCTGCCTTGATGATGAGCCATGACAAGCTTGTCCTGAGAGCATGTCACCCCAGGGAGGCACAAATTGGGACATATTGGGCTGGCAAGAAATTACATGAAGCCAGATGTCACCCTTTAATAACTGTGTAACCTTGGGCAAAGTACCAGTTTTTTAATTTTTTGTTTTGTTTTGAGGTATTGGGGCTCAAACCCAGGGATACTTTACCACTGAGCTACATCCCCAGTCCTTTTTGTTTTTATTTTGAGACAGAATCTGGCTAAGTTGCCCAGTCTGACCTTGAACTTATGATCCTTCTGCCTCAGTCTCCCCAGAAGCTGGGATTGCAAGAGTGGGCCATCACACCCTGCTCAGTTTTCTCATCTATAAAATAAAAATAATGACACACATGAAAAAGTGTATATAAATATCAAGGATAAGATTAAATGTTCTAATGTCAAAATGTCCAGTTTATTGTAGATGTCCAATAACCGTTTCATGTCCACTACAGAATGAAAGAAAGAGAAGGGAGGGAGGGAAGAAATGGTGTGGAGAGGAGGAAGAAAAAGCCTTTAGTAGTAACTTCATAGTCTCAACACTCTGAAGCAGCCAGGACAGCCAAGCCACCTCTGTTCGCCCCTAGACCTCAGACCAGCGAGCCCTGGCCCCTGCCCAGATACACTACCCGCGCGATTGCGCGTTTGCGAGATTGCGCGTCCCCTTTGGCCATGCGGACAAGGCACACCCTGTTGTAGTGGCCTAAGGACACAGATGGTGAGCGGCAGGACCCTCCTGGACGCGCAAACCTCCTTCTCCCGAGACAATCTTCCCCGGGATGCGAGGTTTCTGTGAGAAAGGCCCCACTGACCCGCGAAGCGGCACGGACCAAGAGCTTGTGGCCCGCGGGAACCGCCACTCACAGGCTCTCTGGCCTTTAATCACCTCCCTCAAGGACGCGGGTCTGTTTGAATTTTTCTTTTCCCTTTTCAGAAAAGCAGAAGGTAGCCACTCCGAGGGAGGTTGTGGGGGTCAGCCTGTGGGCGAGGCTCGCTGGGCCTTTGTGGAGGAACGGAAAACCCGAGGGGCAAACGCAGGAAGCGGGTTGGGCCGATTTTCAGCCAGCAAAGGCGCCGCCCGCGGGTGGGAGCAGGGGCAGTGCGGGGACAGCAGCCTTGGAAGACCCTGGGCCGCCAGCGCCTCGCGTCCGTGGGCCTGTTGGCGGCGCTGCAAACTCAGATCCTCCCGCGCCCGCAGAGTCCCTCCAGCCAGCTCTAAACAAAATTGGAGGGGTGGGATACGTCGGCGGGTCCGAACTCAGGGTGGTCTGCTCAGCGAGCCTACGGGAGGAAGCGCAGGAGGTCCTGATAGCGCTCAGGGGTACCATTTGCCCAGGACAGGCAGGGAGGCCAACTCTTTTTCTCCAATTTGGGACCTTAGCCTGCCCGATTGTCTTTAGGAGTAATACTATGGAACCGAATAAAACAAAACCTTTCCCTGGATTTTCCTCTAAGTGAAAGGAAAACTGCTTGTCTTAGCAGGCAACCCAAAAAAAAAAAAAAAAAAAAAAAAAAAAAAAAAAAAAAAAAAAAAAAAAAAACCAGGATCCCAGGAAAACTTTAGTCTCTATGGATGAGGAGGGGAATATGCCTTTTGCATCTTTTTTGTTTGTTTCTAGAAGAGAAAAAAGGAAATTCGACACATATTTTTAAAAATCTCCCCCCAACAACCGCTAAAGGCTGTGAGTGTGAGCAGTGAACCAGGAAACCAAGCCCCCGCCCGCAGTGACACCGGGCCTTTGTCCTCTTTCCTGAAGCCCCCGTGACTGCTGACCGTTCCGAGATAAAGGCAGGGTCAGAGCCCTGTGGAGTCCCAAGGGAGAGGGCAGCGGGCAGTCCCACTGGCCTCTTTCAACCTCGTATGGGGAAGTTTCTAACCCGCTGGCCTCGAGAATCCGCAGAACAGGGGCTACAAGGCCACCGGCTGACCCATGTCTCCAGTCCAAAGTTTGGCGCAAAACCGCGATGTCCCTGAAAGTCTTCGACCACTAAATTCTTTGAACTCCACCCCCGCCAGTGTGTTGCTTTCCTACTTAAAGGCTCCTAGAGGGGTGAGGAGCCCGGCGCCCTGCCTGACCGTACCCTCAAAGTGGAATCGAACTCAACCTTGGCTTCTACCGTGGCTTTTGCAACCGCTGGGCTCGGTTGGCCCTCAGGATCCGAACCCGTGCGGTGCCTATCCCAGCTACGCCTCTGTGGCTCGTTGCAAGGCGCAGAAACTCCTCCAGCCCTGGGCCTCAAATCTCCTGCGCAACACCCTTCTTTCGGCCGAAGAGGTCTGCACAGCAAACAGGAGAACGGTTGTGACCCTGCGCAATCACTTTTTGTGATTTAAAAACCCAGGTCACTGCGGAACTCAAGCCTCTGCAGCGTTACTTAGTGGCCTTGGGCTTTCCAGCGTACCGCAGACGCCCCTGGGTGACGCGAGCGCGGCTCAGAATCCCTCCGAAGGAAAAGAGAATTGCGCCCTGGGACCAGCTGGTGCTGAGCGCCGGCGATGCGCACCCGGTAGTGTCCTGGGGCTGCTGGCCAGCGCTGCAGCCCAAATGCTCTGGAATGGCACGTTCTCCCAGGCCCATTCACAATGACTTATGCGGGTAGAGGGCCCGCGTCACCTTTCCTAAATGGAATGGCTCAGGAACCCTCCTTTTTCTTCTGTAGGGGTTCGACAAGGAGAGGCAAAGAAAGGGCGACAGACTGGAGGGTGAGGCCCTGTAGCCTCACGCGCCCGCAGCGCCCTCCACCACCTTATTTTCTTGCTCCCTGCCCCCACCAGCTGTCTCAGGGGTCTCTATCCCCACTGAAACTGGAGCTGCCCAAAGCCAGCAGACGAGAGATAAAGAAGCCCGGCGGCGCCGAGGCGTTGACCTACAGACCCGGATCCGGCTTTTTCCGCACCCCAGAGCAGCACCCGGGACCTTACTTTCCCGGGAACCACAGACCCAGCTCGGGAGAAACGCGTGGGCAGAGCCATGTCCACACTCTGCCTCCAGGCACAGAAGGTCGTGTTCGCCCGCGGAGTATTACACGAGCACGCCCGCGCATGCAGAAGGATGTCCTAAGTCTGTGTGAATGTACATAAGTACTTGTGTGTTCATTTGTCATGTTTATGGAGACAGGCACGCACATTTGCACGCGCCCATGTGTCTGTGCACACGTTTATAAACTCTTCTAGCAGCTCTCTTGTTGTCCAGTGCGCAGGCACGAATACGGCGGACGGTTCCCGAATCTCAATTATGCCTCTCATTTACGTGTGCCTTTACTGTTTTCAAACATGATTTTTACAATCATCCCGGTAAATGTCCTCCTTTCAAATTTTACAGATGGGAAAACAAACGAAGAGAAGTTAAAGGATGCGGGTTTACACGTTTTTGAGACGGAGTGAGAGATTGAGGCTAGCCCCAGATCCCGGGATGTTGGTTGTTGAACAGGGGTGTGCTGAAGGGTTGGGAGATGGGTCTGTTTAGTGTTTCAGGTGACCCCAGGTGGGTTAGCTCTTTGGCCCCTCGCCAGGCTTCCCGGAAGACCCATCACTCCACAAGCAGGGTTTCAATCCGCTGGCTGATAAGCGCGCTCTTTGGCAACCCAAGTGTCAGTCCAGAGCAGGAAAGTGCGGAGCTAGCCTGAGGGTAACAGCGCTACAGAATCCCAAAATCTGGCAGGCCTGGGTCTCCAAGCCACGTCAGCCAAACATACAGAAAAAAGGACCCTTTCATCCCCTCTGCAAACCTAGCGCCAATGCGGTGACGAAATTTGATTTTATTGAGCTCTTTCTGTCTGAATCGCTAACAACCGGGAGCCCACCAAGCCCATTTCACAGATGTGATTAGTCTGAGTCTAGACTGTTACAATGAATTATCCAAGCAAAGTCAAAAAGTGGCCAGAGTCGGGGCTGGAATCCGCAGTTAGGGGATCTCTGTAACCCTGGACGGTGATCCCTCTGCTCCCAATAGGGAGCCTTTGTCCCTGCTGGCTCCACGACTCCCCGCAAGAGGCTTTGAGGCATCCCACTCCTGGCCTCTGACTTCCTGCGCCAGGGATGCGAAAACTATCCTAGCTCTCTCAAACATCATTAAAAAAAGGTTTCTACAAGCTGGAAATTTATTGCTGAAAAAAATACTTCCTGCGAGCGTTGGGTTTGCTTCTTTCTTTCTTTGCCAGGGCATTTGGTCCCCCGCGCTGCGCCCACCCCTGCAAGCCCTCACGGTCCGGGTGAGGTTGCCCGAGGGCTGTAGCTTGACCACATCTCGAAGGGTGCCCTTGGGCCTCAGCGTCCGGCTTCCGCGGACTGCCGTTGCTGCTCTCTGGGCTCCAAGGCCGCCCTCATCCCGCAGAGCCTGGGTGCTGGAAGGGAGTCAGCGGTTTGGCAAGGTCGCAGTGCTGCCTCACAGTCTCGAGGCTGCCCTCTGCTGGCACCAAGTGACATCACCGCCGCCTCCCTCCGCGATCGAGGAGTTTTCAACCGGAAAAGCTAGCGCAAAGCAAGACCACCCCACTCTTGCTGGATCCGCACAGTGGCTGCCACGTCTGCAACCCCTACCGAGACCCTCGCGGTTTCTCAGTTCCAGATTTTAGCTCTCCCCTGGCATGGGTGCTCGGGTTAGAGGGCTTTGATGAGGCGGAGCTCTGCCCCAGCAATCCCACTACTTTTCGGCTGCCACTGGGACCCCGAGCCACCAGTCCTCCAGGAGGCGAGGGGCGGGGCGTGGGCAGCCGCAACCCGCAGGCGCCTGCCAGGCCCTTTGCCGCAGGCCACCAGCGAACGCTGGGGACTCAGGCAAGAGGCTGTGCTCAGGCCTCTTTCCTCCTCATTCACAGCCACCATAGCATTGATTTGTGCCCAGGGGTCCAGCCTGCCCTCCCGTGCCGAGGACTTCCAACTCTACTTGAAGGTCTCCTTTGCGCTTGGCTGCCTCTGCTTCTTGCAGGGCCCCTGTCTTTCCAGCAAATGAAGAGGGACGTGAGGACAGGAACGGGCCTCCCTTCTACCCGCACCGCACAGGGCCTCCCTCAGGGTCGGCCCTGACAAACTTGATTCAAGATGCCCCCATCCTCGCTCTTGAAATAAGTCTTAGGCAGTGAGGCGGAGAATTCCACCTGCTGAAAACCAATTCCGAGTAAAACTTTTTTGTTTTCCTTTCTTTTGCTGGGCTCTACTGGAGATTGAAACCAGGGTCTCACATACGCTAGGCAAGCAAGCGCTCTGTCACTGAACCACAACATCAGCGTGCACCCTGGGGAAAACTTAATAACCATACCTGTGCACTTCCAGCGCTAGGTATTAGGATTTTTCACATTTTCTGTCACTTACAAAGATCACTCAAACAAAAACAAAAAAAAAAAATTGGGAAAGTCACTCAGTAGGACACACAGTCAACAGAAATTACAATAACTTCACCCCTCCCCCACAAAGTGACCACAGTTAATATTTAGTGACTTTCTTCAGTCTTTTATTTATATATTTTAATAAAAATAAGTCTAATTCCTATATATAACAGACTATATTTTTACATAGAATTTGTGGTTTTGTATCCTGCTTGACTTTATCTTTCACTACTGGGGTTTCTCCATATCTTTTTCTTTGAGAAACTTTTTTTTCAATGATTGCTTAATAATCCATCATATGGATGAACAATAGTTTATTTTATACACCAGCATCAATTCTGTTTGTTTTAGACTCAAGCAAGTCTCCCTAACCACATTCCCTACATCATTAAATATATAACCAGTGGTTGATCAACAAATGTTGAATTTTTTTGGTTGACTGACAAAGAAAGACATAATGCCATTCTCAGGACACAAAGAATTCACTCAAAAACTTAGGATTGCTTCGAAGAGAGCCTTCTAGCCCCTGCTCACAACTGTCTCCCTCTGCTGGACACCAGGATGCTGGGGGCGGTGGGTGGGAGGGATGTCATGAAAGAAAGAGGGACCAGGAGCCTGTTTCTAGGACCAAAGCACTGCACACTGGCACACACATACACACAAATGAGGTTTGTGACCTGGGTTTCTTCATGCAGTGTTAGGAGTCAAAAGTGCCTTCATTTGATCCTGGACCTCCCTCTTAGAAGTCATATGACCTCAGAAAAGCTCAACCTCTGAACCTCATTCTACAAATTGGAATAATAGTGCCTACCACATCAAGGTTTTGTAAGTATTTAAATAAATAATCACACACTTAGCCTGGTGCCTGTACAAAGAAATCTTCAGTGCATGGTAATTACTTCTCCTCCTGCCTCTGCAGTGGCTATGGCTGCTGCTTGTGATGTTAACTATGGTCTTGGGGATAACTGCAATTGCCCTCTCCCTCAACTCCTGACCCCATTGCTACTGTTAAACACAAGCCCAATTCCTGGCACTAAGCCGGGTCTGGATTCTCAGGGCTCAGGGAGTCATTTCCAGCTTTCTGGTTGGGCTGCTCAGGACCTACTGACAATCAGGTCTGGGCTTGGGCTGTTTATACTAGAACCGTTAAAACAGGAAAATATGCAAACCCTTCATTCACAGGAATCCGGCTATTGTTGGGTAAGAAATGATATTTTTGTTTCTAAAATAAAAGTTAACATTTGCTGCTTTTTACACACACACACACACACACACACACACACACACACACTTTGCTTTTTCGTTGTGTCTACAGACCTCAGAAGGCAAAAATTATGATCTGGTTCATTTCACCAGTTTGAAGAGCCAACCTGGAAGGCCATTTGGCTTGACTGTGTTTTCTATGAGCTCCAATAAGCCTGAACTTTACTGGGCTTATATGTCATACTTTACATGGCCACAGACTAAGGCTCTTATCCACTTCTCAGATAAAAATGCCTTCAAAATCTATCTCCTAGAACTGATAGGTTGATAGAGACATCACTTCCATATAGGCAAGAAATTAATTTTAAAAAATTCAGCAGTACATGCCTATAATCCCAGCAATTCAGGGAGGCTAAGGCAGGAGGATCACAAGTTCAAGTGACAGCAAGACTGCCTCAAAAAATAAAAAGGGCTGGAGACCTGGCTCAGTGGTTCAGTGCCCCTGGATTCAATGCCTGGAATCCCCCCACCCTCTGAGAGAGAGAGAGAGAGAGAGAGATTTTTCTTCCAAGACCATTTCTGCCTCTGGATATGGCACTTGGCACTCAGTGAATCCATAGTTCCCTCCAGGTGATTCTGATGAAGTCCATGAGCCAGATTAAGGAACCACTTCTGTTCCCAATTGAATTGAAAACTGAGGTTTCTCCAAGTGCACTCCAGAAAATGCAGATTCTGATGAATCTCCATTAGGACCACATGGAGTTACAAAGAGCCTGGTTCAAACACCCGGATGTGTGTGAGTGCATGTGCCTGAGGGGAGGGGGGGTGAGTACATGTTTTGTTTTGCTTGCTTCTGATGTGCTGTTGTCTGTGTACTTGTCAAGCCTCTTCTGTCGCAAGTAAATAAATCTAGTAGAGCTGGCTTAAACCAAACTGGGGGAGGGGGTTGTTAGAAGGATTTGTGGGTGATTTCAGGGAGGGACGCCCAGGCAGGGTGATAGCCAGATTTCCCAAAGGGCTCAACCCGAATAGCGCTGAAATTATTACAAGAATGAACTTTTCTTGCTTCTCTGGCCAGGGCTCTTATCTCTGCTCTGTGCAAGAGATGATCTTAAGTTATAGCCATAATCTCTAAGTTCCATCTTCCTGTGTGAGAAAAACAGATGGACCCAGCCAGGTTAGGTGCTATCCTGAAGGTCCCCCTCTGGTTGTCTCAACTGGAACTGTTGTTGAGGGAGACGTCTCATCGCTTCTGATGGTCCACTCCTGTGAGGAGAAAACACTACTTCACTTCTAGTACTTGTTAGAAGTACTGGGGGTTAGAAGACACCCCCAAAAGTCTGATTTACACCTCCAACCACTCAGTCAACAGCTCAAAGTTACTTTTTTTTTTAAGAGAGAGATGGACAATGAGACAAAGAGAGAATCAATTTTATTTAGTTTTTCATGTGGCTTTCATTGCTCCAACCCTTCACTGTGTACGTGGTGCTGGGGTTCCAACATGAGTCTTCACACAAGCCAGGCAAGTACGGTAACCACTGAGCCACTACTCTAGCCAGCTCAAGGTTTTGGTTTTTTTTTTTTTTTTTTTTTTTTTAAGAGAGGAGAGTGAGAGAGACAGGGAGAGGCAAAGAGAATCAATTTTTATTGAGTTTTTCACATGGCTTTTATTGCTCTGACACTTAGCTGTGTTTGTGGGTGCTGGGGTTTGAACCCGTGTACTTGCACATGCCGGGCAAGCCCTGTAACCGCTGAGTCAATGCTCCAGCTCCTAGCTCAAGGGTTCTTGATCCTACCTGAACTACAAAATTACTTAGGACACTTTTTTTAATTTTTTTTTCAAAGCACCTGGTGGTTCCCATGTACAGCTAGGGTTAAGAATCATGTGAAGCCGGGCTCAGTGGCACATGTCTATAATCCCAGCAACTCTGGAGGCTGAGGTAGGAGGATTGTGAGTTCAAAGCCATCCTCAGCAATTTAGTGAAGCCCTAAGCAACTTAGTGAGATCCTATCTCAAAAGAAGAAAGAAAAAATGGGCTGAGGATGTGACTCAGAGTTTAAGTACCCCTGGGGTTCAACCCAAAAAAGAATCATGCCAATAACCAAAAAGGAAACCTACAAACAATTTAGTCATTCCCTAATGTCATAGTCTCAAAATAACCAACACAGAAGAAAAATATTAAAATCTGGTGGTCTCATAGCTGGGCACAGGGGCACATGCCTGTAATCCTGGAAGCTTGGGAATCTGAGGCAGGAGGATGGAGAGTTTAATTGCCAGCCTCAGCAATTTATCAAGGCCCTAAGCAACTTAGCAAAACACTGTCTAAAATAAAAATGAAAAAGGCTTGAAATGTGGCCCAGTGGTTAAGCACCCCTGAGTTCAATCCTTGGTACTAAAAAAATAAAATTAAATTAAAAAAAGAAAGTCTGATGATTTTCACATTGGAGATTGACATCCTAGTCTACATTTCAAATCCATGACTATTCACATTTGACATTTTCCAAGCTTCTTAAGTGCTTTGTTAAATTCCTAAAGAAACTTGCTTTTCTGGAGAGCCAGAGGTACTTAGAATAAAGAGTGGATCCCCACAGTCTCCACTAACCACAGGCCCCCCTAAACCACCTGTCCCTTCTTTTCCAGAGCCTCTAGCTTTTGCAGGCGGCTTAAAAGCCCCCTTAAATTGGGTCATATTGACCCACAGTCCTGAGCTTCAGGATGCCCACCCAGGACCCTCTAACATATCTCCTTGTTCTCAGAAGGCCAAAGGAAGCTAGGCATGGTGGTGTATGCCTATAATCCTATCCACTCAGGAGGCTGAGGCAAGAGTATCTCAAGTTCAAACCCACCCTCAGCAACTTGGCAAAGCTCTGAGCTACTCGGTGAGACCCTGTCACAAAATAAAATATAAAAAAAGTCTGGGGATGTGGCTCAGTGGTTAAACACCCCTGGGTTCAATCCCTGATTTAAAAAAAAAAAGAAAGAAAGAAAGAAAAAGAAACGAAGAAGAAGGAAAAGGCTGGGCATGTGGTCTGGTAAAGTGTCCCTGTGTTCAATTCCCAGTACTGGAAAAAGAAAGAAAGAGCAAGCCAAAGGAGATTCCATCCCTGAGCCAAGCTGGCAAACACTGATAGGAACCTCGTCCTGTCCATGGCAGGGTTAAGGAATGGCTTCATTTTGCTTTGCTTTGTCTCCCTCGTTCCTTTTCCCTAGACAATAAATCAGTCAGTCAGCAAATGTTTCATAAGTAGCTATGATGTGCAAGGTACAAAATAAGAAAGGGAAGTAGCACCTTAGGGACACCTTGTCACAGGCAGAAGTGCACCTGTGACCTCTCTGGGCTTGGCCTTGCATGGACTCTAAGATGCATACTAAAGACAGCCACCTGTTCTTTCCAGCCTGGCCCAGCATTGATCTGCCCAAGCAAATCTAGTGGGTGAGGGGTAGCAGGAAGGAGAAAGAAGCTGTCATTCCTACTGGAGTTCAGGAATGAGGGTGGGGCACAGGTGGTTCTTCTTTTCCCAAAACCCTAAGAGCTGGTCCATGCCTCCCAGGTCAGCAGGCCAGAGACAGCGAGACCAAGTTGCCTTCTGAAAGCTGAGAAAGGAAGTCAACACAAAGGCCAGGCAACTGACTGAGGATGTCCAGAGAGTGAGGCTGGGGACAGATAGGATGGCTTTAGGGGCTATAGAGAGGATTTGGGAATGCCAAATGAATACTAGAAGAGTGGTTTTCAAGGTGTGGCACTCAGACTGTCTACATCACCTGGGATCTTGTTAGACAGGTCCTACCTCAGATTCACTGAATCAGCAACTCTGGGATGGGGTCAGCAATCAGTGTCTTACCCACGCCTCCAGATGCAGCTGATGCACACTCAAGTCTGACAACCAGTGGTCTCCACTCTAGAAATGCAGAAAGGAGAGACACTCATCCCAGACATCCCACATCTGAGACATTTCCAGATATTTAGACCCTGAACAGATTCCACGGAGCAAGCCAGGAACTCAGAGATATCACCCCAGCAAGAATTGCTACTACTATGCCAGCCACTAGCCCAGCAGCTCAGGAGGCTGAGGCAGGAGGATTGCAAGTCCACAGCCAGCCTCAGCAACCTAGAGAGGCCCTAAGCAACTTAGTGAGACCCTGTCTCAACATAAAATAAATAAGTTAATTAATTAAAGGAGCTGAGAATGTGGCTCAATGGCTAAGCACTCCTAGGTTCAATCGATGATACCACCAGCCTGTCCTTCTCCTGCTGCACACACCTACAAACTTCCTGCAAACATGACTTCTGACCTAGGCACAGTGACACAGGGCCAGGGACCTGTTCTAGAGGCTGTGGAGCTGGAGCAGAGCATCACCTCGAGGGGGGGCTGCCTGGAGTCCCAGAGCTCTTACCATTTTCCTCAAAAGGCTTTTGCCCACTCTCCTGCACAGGCTGCTCCAGTTCATGAGCTTTGGGTGGGACTTGGTTGATTTACTACAGGATGGGTGATTTATCAAAAACAGGCTTCAGCAGCTGGGCTGTAGCTCAGTGGTAGAACTCTTGCCCAGCATGTATGAGGCCCCAGGTAGAATCCCCAGTACATACCTACATAAGCTCCAAAAGGGACCCGTGATGTTAGGAATGGACATCAGTCCTTCTGTCAATTACTGGTTATTGACCAGTTTGCCCCCTGCAGTCCTCCCTGGGACTCAACCATTGCCAAGGAAGTAGAGGTGACAGGGTCTGAGATGCAGCTGCTCCAGTTCCATATCTGTCAGGTAACTCCCAAAGTGCTGTCCCTGGGCCAGCAGAACCCCAGCATCACTCCAGCACCACTGGGAAAAACGCATCTTCGCAGGTTCAGCCCCACCCCACCTGCAGAATCCGAAACTCTGGGGGCGGGGCCCTGCAGTCCGCTTTAACCAGCCCTGCAGGAGATTCCCAGGCTCCCTCGCCCAAGTTTGAGGACCAGCGGACTGGGGATGACTTGGGGTCAATTGGGCGCAGCCCCAGGGCGGTTAGCCAGGAACTCGGACCTCCCGGCCCCGAGCGCCCGCAATGCACCGCCCCTGCCAAGCAACGCGAGGTCGGCAGCCGCGCGGCCTCCGGCGGTGGCTTGCGGGAGGAACGACGACCGTGAGATTCCGCTCTGACCTTATTTTGTTCCATTCCGGGAGGAATAATTTGTTTCGTATTGGAATCAAAGCGCCTCTCGCGGCTCTTGCGTTTTATCTCGGCGGCGCTCGGCCGGTGGGAAGGGGCTCGGCCGGGACGCAGCGGCTGCTTCCCATTAGGGCGAGCATGGTCCCCATTACGCGGCTGGCTCGGTGCAGAGCCTGTGCCCGCTAACGGGACGCAGCTGACCGGCCTCTGCTCCGCGACACCCAGGGACCCACCCCCTCCGCCCTGTTACAGATGGTCCCGGAAGGAAGAGGGACTGGGTGGCTGGAGCCCGCGGCGGCAGGCAGTCAAGAGCTCACCCCCGCGGCTTGACTGTCACGTTGCCTGCGGGAAGGCGGAAAGTGAAGGGCGCGTCCCCAAAAAGGCACTGCAGGTCCCTCTTGGTAGAACGAAGCCCCTTGGCTTTAGGGACGTGGGTCCTGCAAAAGTGGCACTTACGGAAGAAAGCATCACCAGATTCCCGATGACGGGGAGGGGACAGCGATTCCATTTTACCTGTTCAGACAACCCCTGCGCCAGGGACCGTCACAGCTGCTCAAGGGAACACAGCAGACCTATCCCCCGCACCCTAGTGTGGCATTCATTTCACTACCAGGATAGAACGCCAGGCGTGGTGCCGCTCCTCTGTAATCCAGCAACTCAGGAGGCTGCGGCATGAAGATCCCAAGTTCAAATCCAGGCTCAGCAACTTAGCAGTACCCTGGCTCAAAAAGTACTGGGGATGTGGCTTAGTGGCTAAGCGTCCCCTGGTACGAAAAACAAAATCCGTGCACCATATCTTGTATATCTTCTCTTATGTGGGTGACAAAGGGTCTGTGCTGGGGACCTATCAGGGCTTGGGAAAATGGCCAGATACCCCTACAATCCCAAAGCAAAGAAAATAACACAAAAGGCCCCAACATTCGGGTCAAATTTCACACTTGTTTTCTTTGATTTCATTATTTTTTGTTGCACAAATTATATTGTAGTAATCACAGCGACTTACACATAGGATGGGAAACGAACATTCTTCCAAGACTGACCACTTACAAAGCAACGGTTGTTATTTTTTTCTATGTTGCTACACAGTTCCTAACCATTTAACAATTGCAGAATATTCAGCCATGTGGATGTGACCTAGCTACTTAACTCCCCCATTTAGGATGCTTCCAAGTTTTCCATTTACAAAGATAAAACGTTGCAAGGAGCATTTTGATATTCTATTGTTACTTTCTTTTACAGTATTTACTGAGGAATGCACAGTATATTGCTATAACTTTTATATACTTACATAGGTAATATTTTTACAGAGAAATTGAAAAATTCAGAATATTACAAAAATAAAAATCAACCATAATTCCAACTCTTATTTTGTTCATTAGGTTTTTGCTGTTGTTTAAAGGGGTTTGTTGTTTGGGGTTTTTTGGTTGGTTTTGTGTTTTTTGTTTTTTGTTTTTTGTTTTTTGTTTTTTGGTTTTTTTTGCCTCTGATGTCTTAGAGCAAGTGTTCCCTCAATCCCAAAAATTTGACCTGGTTCAATCTGTAATGTTTTGCCTTGGATTTCATGGCTGTCTTTTTTATACTCCTTAATTGTAATATGATTGAAGGCAAAGACCAAACTTTTTTTTCATCTATGTAATGACAATAATAGCTAGTTTTTATTGGATCCCAAGTCTGTCCCAACCATTATACATTATTTCACTTAATTCCCACAAAGTATACTTTAAGTGAGGCTGAGCAAGATGAAATAACTTGTTTAGGGTCCCAAGATTCTAAGCACAGGGAAGAAATTGATTCCACATTCACGATTTTTTCCACTATATAGAGCAGAATTGCATTGAATAGATGACTTCTAAAATCACTCCTGATTCAGAATTATACTAACCTAGTGATTAATAACCTGCCATATCTTTGCATCAGTTATAATACTTTTGGACTTAGCCACGGTGGTGGCACACACTTGTATTCCCAGTGACTTGGGAGTCTGAGGAAGGAGGATTGCAAATTCAAAGCCAGCCTCACCAATTCAGCAAGATGCTACTTATCTCAAAATAAAAAATAAAAAGGGCTGGGTATGTGGCTAAGCGGTTAAGCACTCCTGGGTTCAATCCCAGTACCAAAAAATATAATAAGAAGTTAATAATAATAATAATACTTTTGGACTTAAAAAAAGAAAAACAACAAGCGAGTTTTTGTCTCTCACAAAATAAAAGACTTAGATCAGTATCTTCGGGCTATAAGTGTTGTACTCAAAGACTTGGACACAGCCCTGATACTTACCATCTTTCCCTTCTGTGAGCTATAACAGGCATCATATTCAGTTTTCAAAACATCTGACAGAGTCGGGTATGGAAGCACAAGCCTGCAATCCCAGTGACTCAGGAGGCTGAAGTAGGAGAACCACAAGTTTGAGGCCAGTCTCAGCAATTTAGCAAAACCCTGTCACAAAATAATAAAAAGGAAGAGCTGGGGATGTGGCTCAATGGCGAAGTTTCCCTGGGTTCAATCCCCAGTCCCCAAAAAAATCTAACAAAGTATTGTTCTGTTCCAGGATATTTCTTACAGGATTCCTTAACAACATCCTCATCCATCTCCTGGGCCTGGATTGGAACAAGCATGTTCCTAAGCCAATTTGCTAGGGAAACAAAGGGTTGGGGGAGGCTGGAGGAATGGTAGTTAGCAAAACAGCTAACACTCTTGTTTTGTTTTGTTTTGTTTTGTTTTTGGTGCTATGTATTGAAACCAAGGTATTTATTTGGTATTTTACCCTGAGCTACATCCTCAGCTTATTTATTTATGTATTTATTATTATTTATATTTTGAGACAGGGTCTTGCTAAATAGTCCATGATGGCCTTGCACTTTCGATCCTCCTGCCTCAGCCTCCTGAATTGCTGGGATTACAGGAGAGCTCCAACATGCCTGCCTAACACTTTTCTTAAAGGAAAATGTATCCCCCAAAATTAATGTATATGAGCTATGAATTAAGCAATTTGAAAACTTCTTTCCCCCACTTGGACTGAGGATCGAACCCAGGTGCATTCTACCACTGAGTTACACCCCCAACTCTTCCGTTTTTTTGGTTTGTTTTTTTTTTAGTTTTTTATTTTGAGACAGGCTCTCACTAAATTGGTGAGGTTACCCTAGAATTTATGATCCTCCTGCCTCAGCATCCTGAGTTGCTACAATGTCAGGTGTTCACCACCATGCCTGGCTCTTGTTTGTCTTTAAATCAGTCTATAGTTGGAAGAAAATCAATAAACTGTGGGTTTTCAAATAAGCGTGGTTTAGACTATGAAGCTTCTATGCTGAAAGAATGAGGGGTTCAAGTGTGTGTCCGAGACACTGGACTGCCACCGGGCTCAGAGCTTGGCTGCAGCCTGGCCCTCTCTCCCCTCGACTGGCTGATGCCTCTCAAGGCTTCATCACTTCTCTCGTGTGGTCTCTGTTGAATCTTTTCCCTGTGGTCTCTGCTAAATCCATCTCTTTTCCCTCCTGGGTTTGGTGTACATGTGGCCACAGAGGACCCTCAACCCCACTCCCTCTACAAACCGACAACCTTTCTTGGATATTTTTCTTTCTTTCTTTTTGAAGTGGGGTCTCCCTGTGTTGCTCAGACTAACCTTGAACTCTTAGGCTCAAGTGATCCTTCTGCCTCCACTACTTGAGTAGCTGGGACTACGGGTATGCCACCACATCTGGCTCAAACTTTATTTATTTATTTATTTAGGTACCGGGTATTGAACCCAGGGCCTCAAGTGTTCGAAGCACATGCTATACCACGGAGCTACACCTCCGGCCCCTCTTAGATATTCCTAGTTCCAATCTCCAAGAAAGGGACTCTCTTTGGGACTACTGCTCCTGTCAATACAAGCCCACCTCAGAGGTTGCTGGCATGGCCAGCACCTGTAATGGCTTCTACACTGGGGTCACAAGTCACTCCAGGTCCAATCTGAACTGATCAATGAATGGAGAAGGGTCACTTGTCACAAAGCCTGACAGCTGAGGTCTGCGGTTTTGGGAAGGTCCAGGGATAGCAATTGGAATCTCACATTTGAAAATTAGAACTTGGGCCAGGTGCGGTAGCTCACGCCTGTAACCCCAGCAACTCAGGAGGCTGAGCCAGGAGGATTGTGAGTTCAAAGCCAGTCTCAGCAACTTAGCAAGGCCCTAAGCAACTTGGCGAGACCCTGTCTCAAAATAAAAATATAAAAAGGACTGGAGATGTGACTCAGTGAGGCAGGAGGATTGTGAGTTCAAAGCCAGTCTCAGCAACTTAGCAAGGCCCTAAGCAACTTGGCGAGACCCTGTCTCAAAATAAAAATATAAAAAGGACTGGAGATGTGACTCAGTGAGCCAGGAGGATTGTGAGTTCAAAGCCAGTCTCAGCAACTTAGCAAGGCCCTAAGCAACTTGGCGAGACCCTGTCTCAAAATAAAAATATAAAAAGGACTGGAGATGTGACTCAGTGGTAAAGTGCCTTTGAGTTCAATCCCCAGTGCTGAAATTAATTAATTAAAAAATAAAATAAAATTTGGGAAGCATTCTCAAAGATACAAAGCAATTCAAACACCCTCTCTGAGCTGATGCAGCCCTTGCCATATGTACCTCTCATTGGACAGGTCTTCAAAAACCTTCTATACTGGCAGCTCCCAGTATCTGGGGTCCTAGCTTGAGCCTCAGTTGTTCCCAGCACAGGGATTCAGATGTGCCTGGGTATAGCACACACCTGAGGACTTGTACCTGTCTGGCATGTGTCCTCCTTTCTTCTGCACTTTGTTATTCTTCAGGGAAACTAACCCTCCTTTGCTCGTGGGCTAGTAGTTCAACTTTAGCCATATGTATGTAGCTCCTCTTATAGGAAGGGATGTTCATCTTTATATTTCACCCCTATCATGTTAATCTCATCAACTTGACTGGGCTTGAGAAATTCCTAGGAAATTAGTAAAGCACACTTCTGGGTGTGTCTGTGAAGATGTTTCCAGAGCTGATCGGCATTTGGGGCAGCAAACAGAGAGACCTATCCTGAACATGGGTGGCACTGTCCAGCTGGCTGGGATCTGAAAGCAAAAGAAAGAAGCCTGCCAGAGGGTGCAGACTTGATGCTTCTCAATCAGTTTTTTTTTTTTTTAAGAGAGGGACAGTGAGAGAGAGAGAGAGAAAGAGAACATAAACTTTATTTAAGTTTTCATGTGGCTTTCATTGCTCTGACACTGTTGCGTACATGATGCTGGGGATTGAACCCATTTCCTCACGCATGCGCAAACCAAGCCTCTGCTCCAACCCTTCAAACAGTATCTTTGGTTGCTGTGATCACCATAGATATCCGACTTGAGCTTCTTTGGTCTGTCAACATGGACTTATATCAGTGACTCTCCAGGCAGCTTCCAGGCCTCAGAGAGGAGCTGCATCATTCATTAGTCTTTTTTTTTTTTTTTGAGAGAGAAAGAGAGAGAGGAAGAAGAGAGTGAGACACAGAGAGAGAAACAATTTTATTTATTTTTCATCTGGGCTTCATTTCCCTGACAGATGTGTATTTGGTGCTGGAGTTCAAACCATGCCACGCAAGTGTTCCAACTGCTGAGCCGCTGCTCTAGCCCTTCATTACTTCTTGTTCTGAGCCTCTGGCTTGGATTGAGCAGTTACTGGCTTTCGCAGCAGTCCAGTGTACATTCAGTCATTGTGGGACTGCCCACTACCCAGCTTCTGATCCTATAAACCAATCTAATAAATCCCCTTTTGTGACTCCCTCCTTTCTCAATCTCTCTCTAGAGAACCCTGACAACCCTGACTAATGCACCCCCACCTTTCACAGGGATTGTTTCAGTGGCAAGCAAGTGAATTAATCCAAACAGACCCAATTCTAGACCTTTTTTCAGAAACTAAAGACAAAACTCTTTTACTAACATTGATAGGAAAGACAGACTGGAACTTTTTTTTTCTTTAAGAGAGAGAGACAGTGAGAGAGAGAGAGAAAGAAAGAAAGAGAAAGAATCCATTTTATTTAGTTTTTTGGTGGCTTTCGTTGCTCTGACACTTGGTTGTATACGTGGTGCTGGGGTTCGAACCCACATCCTTGCACATGCCAGGCAAGTGTCATAACAGCTGATCCACCTCTCCAGCCTCCAGACTGGAACTTTTGAGATTACACAAGTAGGGAAAGTATGGGGAAAAGCCATCACAAAGGACAGACGAGAGACTTCTGAACACATTGTTCAGCTCCTGGATCCAGCCATATATAGACTTACCATAAGTTTTTAGTAACAAAACAATGTGTTTCCTTTCTTTCTTTCCTTCTTTTTTACTTCATTTCATAAGTAGTTTGACATACCGTCCCTGCAATCAGCATGCTCTTCAGTAATATATGGTGTCTGTGTTATGAAGAGAAAAGCCACAGGGCTAAAGCACAAGAGTCCTCCTCAGAGGATCCTAAGAGCCCCAGCACCACAGGCACTGTACCCATGCCCCAGATCACCAGGTGCAACTCAGAGCAACAGAGGGGACATCCGTCCACCTTTGCAGGAACCACACAATAGCTTGGCTGCAGGGAGCACACAACTATATGGCGCCTGGCCCCTCTGATCGTTGAGGTCTGTAGCTTTGAGAGGCTGGCAGATGCCTGGACAGGAAAATAGCCTCCCCACCTTCACAGGCCTGAGCAGCAACAGGCAGTGAAGAGCTGCCACCTTTGAGTGGCTTCACAGGTGGCCAAATTCCACAAGGGGGCAGGGCAGCGAGAGAAATGCACAAAGCTTCCCTTGGTGATTCCTGGAAGCACTTGGATGCAGAGCCCTCTTGTATCCTGAAGATGGAGACTGAAGCCACTTTGCCACCGTGGAAGCTGGGGACTCTTAGCACCTGTGGACAGGAAAAGCTAAGTTTCACCAACTTTTCCTGCAGGTACCCCGGGGAAGTGGCAGATGCCCAGAGGGGATAACCACGGGCTACACCTGTGACCTGAGTCCTGAGGTTTCTGGTTTTATCAGCCTGACACCAAAACAGCAGAGAGGCCAGGCCCAAAGGGACTGTGCAGCCTGGCACAGCAAATAATTGGCGTCCCAAGGCCCTTGACATCAGGTAACATGGGGACTTGGAGTCAGAAACAGCATCAAAGCCAGGTCTGTAATTCCAGCTACTCAGGAGGCTGAGGCAGGGGGATTGCAAGCTCGAGCCCAGCCTAGGAAACTTTGGGAGAACCTGTCTTAAAATAAAAAATAAAAAGGGCTGGTTTTGTAGCTCAGTGGTAGAGTGCTTGCCTAGCATGTGTGAAGACCTGGGTTCAATCCCCAGTACTGGCAGGGGATGGGGAGAGGGTCATTTAAAGAGGACCACAGCTTACGCTGTCTGTCACCTGAGTGTGTAGAACACCTGCACGTTCTCTAGCTGTGGTCTCTGTCCTCCCCAGGGTAAGCTATCAGGGAAACGACAGGTTGGGTGTTCCTAAAGAGAGCTGGAAAGGGAATCAGCAGAGATCTGAAGGAGTCCCCGAGCCTCTTCCCTAGACGCTGGGGTAGAGGTCTAAGGCAGCCTCATGGCCTTCCCTCCTGAGCACACACTGAAGCAGCCGGACTGGACCCTCTTAGGAAGCAGAAAACAAGTACAGGAATTAAACAGAACAGTGGGAACCCTGCTTTGCAGATGGAAGCACCGGAGGAGATTCAGGACTCCGATGCTCCAAGAAGAAAGGCAGCTCACAGAACACCCAGCTCAAACCCCTCAGGAAGCCAAAAGAACCAGAGATGTCTGGAGAGCTGTCCAGAGTCACCCAGTGAATTGGTGACACAGCCAGCAGCCACGGGCAGGCCTCCCAACTGCAGTTCCAGGGCCCTGCACTTCGGAAATCTCTCTTTCCTTCTTTCCTTCTTTTCTTTATATTTTTTAAGAAAGAATCAATGAGTGGGATGCCATTAAACTGAAAAGTTTCTAATCAGCTAAAGATTTAGTCAAGAGTGTCAAGAGATAAACTACAGAATGGGAGAAAAATCATTGCATGCTATACCTCTGTCAGGGGACTAATATCCAGAATATACAAAGAACTCAAAAAACTAAACACCAAAACCACAAATAATCCAATCAATAAATGGGTTAGGGAACTAAACAGAAATTTCTCAACAGAAGAAGTCCAGAAAGCCAAAATACATGAGAAAATGCTCTACATCACTAGCAATCAGAGAAATGCAAATCAAAACTCCACTGAGATTCCACCTCACTCCTGTCAGAGTAGCAAAAATGAAGAATACGAACAATAACGGATGCCACAAGGGTTGTGGGGAGAAAGGAACACTAACACACTGTTGATGGGGCTGCAAGCTTGTACAGCCACTCAGGAAAGCAGTGTGGAGACTCCTCAAAAAACTAGGAGTGGAACTACTGAATGACCCAACTATCCCATTCCTGGGTATTTTCCCAAAAGAGCTAGAATCAATATATTATAGAGACACAGTTACATCAATTTTTATAGCAGCTCGGTTTATACTAGCTAAACTATGGAACCAAGCCAAATGCCCCTCACTGGATAAATGAATTATAAAATTGTGGTATATATATACACAATGGAGTTCTACTCCACTATTAGAACAATATAAGCCTTTTGCAGCCAAATGGATGGAAATGGAAAAAAATATATGCTGAGTGAAATATCCCAAACTCAGAGACTTAAGGGTCAAATGTTTTCTCCCATATGTAGAAGGCAGTGTAAAATCTAAGACAGGATAATAGTCAGCCAAGTTTAAGTAATAAATAGCTGAAACTCCACATAAGCTGGGGGAACCATACCTATGAAGGTATGGGGAGAAGGGAGGGAGGCAGGGAGGGGAGGGAGGATAAGAGGGGAGTTATCAATACAATGGGGAATACTCAACTCCCGTTGGAAGCCTAGCTATACACAGGCAGGCAGAGAAACTCCGAAATGTCAACAATTATTATACATGTATATGTTCATTTCAAACCACAGTGTGGTGGGATTACAGAGTAGACACGAGGTCAGGGAATGGATAAAGGGGACAGATCCTGGTCCTGGATCCGCCTTAACTTACTATCTCACTATGTCAATATCTATGTAAGCATGAAAATGTAATAACAATTCCCTCCAATATGTAAGTCTATGTTGAACTAATATAAATAGATAAACAAAGAGAGAGAGAGAGAAGGACCATGAGAGAAAGACGGAGAATCAATTTTATTTAGTTTTTCATGAGACTTTTCGTTTCTCTGACACCTCATTGTGTACCTAGTATTGGGATTCGAAACCGGGGTCCTTGCGGAAGCCAGGCAAGCACTATAACCACTGAGCCACCGCTCCAGCCCCCCAGGAAGCCCTCTCGCTGGGATTTCTGCAGCATGCATCTATCTTCACGCCGGGTCTTCACTCTCTGCAATTTCACAGCAGCAACTCGCTGTCTTTGCTTTCTGGGGCTAATTAATGCCCGTTGCCTTGACCCATAAGGCACCAACCTTATTCGTTGCCCCAAACCAGTTAGACGGTAACAGCAGCAGCCATTGCTTTGTAGATTTTTGGTTTGAGTTCTTGGGTATTTTTTCCCCATCATTGATTGAGCGCTGTATCAGTTGGGGTTCTCCAGAGAAGGAGAACGAATAGATTTCTAGAGGGAGATTTATTTTAAGGAATCAACCAACACATGATTATGGGGACTGATAAGTTCCAGCTCTTCAAGGCTGATGATGGCAGCAGGCTGGAAATGCCAGCAGGAATGCACACTGCGGTCGTGAGTGAAGGCAGAACTCTTCCTCCCAGGGAATAACAAGCTTTTTTTCTTTCTTTTTTCTTTTTCTTTTTTTTTAAGTAAATGCACTGTGGATTTTTTTTTTTTAAGAGAGAGAGAGAGGGAGAGAGTGACAGAAAGAATCAATTTTATTATTTTTTCATCTGGCTTTTGTTTTTCTAACACTTAAAAGTATACATGGTGCTGGGGTTTGAACCTGGGTCCATGCGCATGCCAGGCAAGCGCTCCAACTGCTGAGCCACTGCTCCAGCCCCAACAAGCTTTTCTATTACTACATGTAACTGATTACACAAGGCCCACCCTCTCAAAGTCTACTGATTTGAATGGTTTGGTTTTGGTTTTGTGTTTTAAAGAAAGAGGGAGAGAGGGGCAGGAACAGTGGCTCAGTGATTTCAGTGCTTGCTTTCCATGCACAGGGATGTGAGTTCAAACCCCAGCACCATGTACACAACAGAGTGTCAGAGCAACAAAAGGCACATGGAAAACTAAATAAAAATTGTTTCTCTCTCTCTCTCTGTCCCTTTTTAAAAAAATGATCCTCTCTCTCACTGTCCCTCTTTTTAAAAGAGAGAGAGAGAGAGATAAAAAGAATCAATTTTATTTATTGTCCCATATGGAGCCTTGGTTTCTGCAACACTTGGTTGTGTACATGGTGCTAGGGTTTGAACCCAGGTCCTAGTGCATGCCAGGAAAGCACTCTAACCACTGAGCCATCACTGCAGCCTCTCTGATTGTAATATTAATCAGATCTTTAAAAAAAAAACAAAAAACTTTCAAAACATCTAGACTGATGTTTGTTCAAACACCTGCATACCATGTGTTTTATTCAGCTTTTTATCTCTGACCACTCAACCTGACAAGAACAACGTAGAAGAAGATAAAGTTATTTTGGTTCCTGGTTTCAGAGGCTCAGTCCATGGTTAGCCGACTCCACAGCACTGGGGTGAGGCAGAGCATCAAGGCAGAAGGGAGTGGCTGGCTGAGGAAGGCAGCTCAAGACAGGGTGACCAGAAAGAGATCTCCACTTACCAGGGAAAAAATACATACCCCAAAGGCACACCACCAACACTTCCTGCAGCCACACCCTCTCTGCATAGGATTACCGCCTTCTTAATCCTTACCTGTGGTTTAATCCACTGATTAGGTTAGTCCTTTGTGATCTAATCGTTTCACCTCTGGAAATTCTTGCATTGTCTCACACACAAATTTTGGGGGGACACCTCATATCTAAACCATAATACCACAGCATAGCCAGAATGACACATAAAACTATTATAAGTACTCTATGCCAGGCACTCTGATAACCTCAGCAATGATTGTATGGGGCAGCCTCCATCATGCCCATCTCACAGAAGTTATAACCAAGGGCTAAGTCTACGGGAAGTTATGGACCAGGTCTAGAACTCCAATCTCCCCTTCTCATCCTCAACTTCTCTCTACCTCACCACTGTCTCTCCCTTGTTTGCTAGAGCACAAAAGACGAGTCTAGATCACAGGTTCTCAGCTACTGAAGTCATTAGAATCATTGGGAAAATTGATTAAGGAAACCTCAGTGCTCATACCCTACCTTTGGAGATTGTGATTCAGGTGTTCGGAGATGGAGCCCTGAGCAGCAGTGTTTTCTCCTCTCGGTGATTCTGATGTGCAGATTGACAAGCCCTGTTGTAGAAGGCAGCATGAGAAAGCTCCTGGGTACCTTTCCTCTTCTGAGTACAGATTGCCTGGTCGAAGATACAAAACCTAAAAGAAATCAAGTAGCTGTAAAATAGCCTATGTGAAAATTAGCAAATATATTTCCTCTCTCAGCACAAAATTAGTCATTTACACTGTTTTTGAAATAGCCTACAGTAAAAATCCCCAGCAGTCTCTAAGTGGGGATTTTTCTCATTTTGTCAATGACTCGGGGAACAGGTAAGGACCACCAGGGCATCCGTTGGGCATCTGGGAGCTCCATCTGTGATCAGTGTGTATAGGTGGCTGCTACGTGTACTCAAATCTCCCAGAACCAGGGCTGGAGTGGTGGCTCGGTGGTTTCAGCGCTTGCCTGGCAGGCACAAGGACCTGGGTTCAAACCCCAGCACCACGTACGCAACTAAATGTTGGAGCAATGAAGGCCATGTGAAAAACTAAATAAAGTTGTTTCTCTCTTTCTCTGTCTCTCTCACTCTTAAAAAAAAAAATCTCCCAGAACCAAGAAGGGGGACTCCATCCAGTGCAGGAGTCTCTGACAGACTTCAGTGTCAAACCCAATATTTCATCTGTGGACTCCCCCACAACACAGTGGCTGGCTGGCTAAATACAGGAATGTCTTGAGATCTGATTGCTGGCTGCCTAGTCCTCAGTCGGTATTCCCAAATAAATTAAACTCAATTTTTCTCTTTCATGTCTCCAATTAAATAATGAAGCAAGTCTCCCTCACAAGGCGATTGACAACACCAACAGGAATCATCACGAATGGGACGGTCATTTTTCAGCTGTTCAACACCTGATCCCACTATGTGTTACCAAACACATGTCTGTGATCCAGGACCCCAAACAGTAAGTGAAACGGACCGTGGCTCTAATGCAAGGAGTGGGATCTGAAGAGCCCCCCAACACCAGGAGGACGGTGGGGCGTCTGTGCTGCGGGGCGCTGCCGCCAGGTGGCGCCTTGACTTCTGCTCCAGTGGCCGCCCGCTTTCAACCCGGTGCGGATCCCTGCAGCCGAGTGTGGAGCCACACCCTGTGCACACCGGCGGAATCTAAGCACACCCAGTGCACCCAGATCGTAAAGAACCTCGACCCCAAACAGAGGAACCGCTCGCTTTGGTCCCAAAGCCTTAGTGCCAGGCCCGAGGGACGTCAGATCGCAGGCAGGACATGGACAGTCTTCACCTTACGCCTCGCCGCCGCTACCGCAGGAAGAGGCGACCGATGAAACAGTTGCTGCTCTTGGTGGAAAACCAGGGCCCTCCAAAATGCGAGGCGTCCTTGAACTTGAAACAGCAGACCTTGCAGATGACTCAGTGGGAGATGGCGACAAAACGCCAACTTTCCTCTCCCGTCCCCTCCAGCGTCGCCGAGCGCACCGCCCTCCCCCCAGCCCTCTTCCTCTTCCAGTTCCCGGCAAAAGCAGAAGTGTCCCAAAGTCTGGAGGAAATGGCCCGGGAGCCCCCGGGGTTTCCAGCGCGCAGGGGGTGGGGGGTGACGGGGACCGGCTCGCACCCAGTGCAGTGCCCCTGGAGCCGGCCAGAGGGCGCTGCGGGGCGGGACGCTGCACCCGCCACTTGCTGAGGTTTGGGACTCAACTTTGCGAACTCTACAGAGCTACCTGGAGTACAAGCCTGTGAGCGCGGGCAGGAGTAATGTCCTGCCTGTAAATCCCAGCAACTCCAGAGCTGAGACAGGAGAATCATAAGTTCCAGGACAGCCTGAACAACTCAGTGAGACTCTGTCTCAAAAATAAAATAAAAAGGACTGGGATGAGTTGCAGTTCATCTAACTCAAGGTTACTGCAGAGAAAAGCATTCAGGTACCGACTATCACAGGTGCTTACATCTGCACTAGCTGGCTGGACGATGGATAGCTGGCTGAGGTTCTGCTCATACAGCCCTTTACTGCCTCCCTCCATTTCCCTCCTTCTTTTGCTTTATTATGAGAATGTCTTTCCACATTTCTCTTAGTAAGTCCATTTTCAAGAACTTACTTTTTAAAAAAATACATGTGAATATCTGTGAAATGTAATCTCAACTCATTATTAGATTGAGATGAGTAAATCTCACTAATAAAAATTTGAGCTAGTTTGGCCTAGTTTAGAGTGACATTTATCTTTATATCATCATTATGAAAGAATCAAGAAACTAACCAATACTGTGATTTCACTTAAAAGAACTGTTTTATAATTTTACCCTTTAAAATGTGACTTGTTTTAAACATGAAGTTAAAAGACATCAATGAAAAAAGTTGGTCATATCTGTACTGCACGAGGAAACTGTTAAGATGGTCAAGAGTTACATTACATATTCTTCTGTTGAAATATATTTATTAAAAAAAAAAAAAAGGACTGGAAAGTAGTTCAGAGGATCCCATCCCCAGTACCGCAGAAAGGGGCGGGGTAGTAAATCCACTTCAGGTAAGGGAACGCCCTATAGAGAAAAACAAAGCTAGGAAAAAGTTGACTGTAGGGTGAGGCGGAGATTCTTGATCTGCACAGAAAGTAGAAGTCTTCTCTGATCAGACCAGATGCTCCAGCAAGGAAGGGGCAAGGACACCCAGGTAGCTATTTAAGGAAAGAGCAAAAGAATAAGGAACACTGCAAATGGTGTTAAAGGAGCGCGTTTTGGAAAGGAGGTGGCACACTGCACTGTGCCCCACCATCTGGTCGCTGTTCCCTGTCTCCATACCTACCCCTCCCCTTCATCTCTCCATTCTCCCCTCCAACAGTCCCTTCAGTCAGCAGCCTCCTGCCCCAGGCAGGACTGCATACAGGATGTATTTCATTTCCATGTTCCCTACACACAGCATGTAGAAAAAGAAAGATATACTTAGACAAAGGGCCTCACCTTCATTCTGCTGTGACCAGAGAATGCCACAGCCCTTTGGGAGAGTAATTGGACAGCAGCTCACTTTTAAAAGTGACCAGCCGGGGCTGGAGTGGTGGCTCGGCGGTTTCAGTGCTTGCCTGGCAAGCATGAGGACCCGGGTTCAAACCCCAGCACCACGTACGCAACTAAGTGTTGGAGCAACTAAGGCCATGTGAAAAACTAAATAAAGTTGTTTCTCTCTTTCTCTGTCTCTCTCACTGTCCCTCTCTCTTTAAAAAAATAAAAAATAAAAAAAAATAAAAGTGACCAGCCTTTGTCCCAAAAGCCCCAGGCCAGACATTTCACACAGTGTAGGACTCGGGACCAAGCCAGCTTGACTGGGTTTTAACTCTAGCCTCATCTCTTGCCAACTTAGGATCATGGAAATGCTGATTATCTCTGTGGCTCATCTTTCCTGCCTGTAAGATTAAGCTAATAATAATGATGCCGGGTTTTGGAGATGAGGCCGGATTCTCTACTCCACTGGCAAATGGAGTCTGGGCTGACTACAGATTCCAGCAGCCAAAATAGCTCATTTCTAGTGTTTGCAGCTGGGAATTTGGGCTGCCTGCAGTTTCTGCAGCCCAAATAGTGTTAGCAGCTCCCCAGCTAAGACCTGGGTTTTTCCCCTGCTACTGTTAAGCGGTACATTGCAGCTCTTGGTGTGGAAATTCACCCCAGGAATTCAGTGCCAATCTTCTGGGTTCTTGTCTCACAAATTTGAAGAATAAAATCCCCGGACAACCATAAAAGGGGTAGGGTTTATTTAAGGAAGGAGAGCAGAGACTCCGCAAGGTGGAGGGGTACCTGGAAGCAGGACACCGTCTAATGGAGGTCAGGCCGAGTTTTATATTGGTTTGGGTCTGAGCCTTGGTGCATGTGAAGCAGGCATTGAGAAAGGCACCAACATTGGTTGAAATCTGTGTAAAACAGGCATTGAAACTGGTCATCAACATCATTGGTTAAAGTTTAGGGAAAACAGGCAGCAAATTCTCTCTAGTTCCTGCCTGTCTACCCCCACTTCTTGGTTTTCCCACCTATGGGACAAAGAAGTTGCTCCCACAGGTGAGCCTCATGATCATTTGCATTTGCAGGCCCTGAGCAAACCTGTCAATCACTCTCTACTGGCCAGCTTCTAGGAGGGGCTGAATGCAGCCCATGGTCCTGACAACCTAGCCATTTTACTCTCTTCTAAACTGTCTCAGTAATATCCAACTCATATGGGTTTTCAGAAAATCCATTGCAAAGGACTGAGAGCCGTGCCTGGCACACACTGTGTGCTCAGTAAATGTTAGCTTTTTTTTCTTTTTTGGTACCAGATATTGAACCCAGGGGCACTTAACCTCAGAGAGCCATATCCCAGCCTATATATATATGTGTGTGTGTGTGTGTGTGTGTGTGTGTGTGTGTGTGTGTGTGTGTGTGTGTGAATATATATATATATTTATTTATTTATTTTGGAGATAGGTCTCACTAAGTTTCTCAGGGCCTGGCCAAGTTGCTGCAGCTGGCTCTGAACTTGTAATCTTCCTGCCTCAGCCTCCTGCATCACTGAGACTACATGCATGCACCACCACACCCAAAAATGTTAGGTGTTATTACTAGTTTAGGTAATGGTTTATACAATAGTGCAGGTTGTTGTACTCACCAAAATGCTCTTTGCAAGATGATCTGCATAGCTGTGCACTGGAGTAACTTCAGTAAATTTCCATCCATAGGACCCATGGAATGCACCTGTAATCCCAGCAATTCAGGAGGCTGAGGCAGGAGGATCACGAGTTCAAAGCCAGCCTCAGCAACTTAGCGAGGCTCTGAGTAACTTAGTAGAGAGCCTGTATCAAATTTCTTTTAAAGAAAGAAGGACAGTGAGAGAGAAAGAGAGACACAGAGAAACAATTTTTATTGAGTTTTTCACATGGTTTTCATTGCTCTGACACTTAGCTGTGTACGTGGATGCTGGGGTTTGAACCCACATATTCGTGCATGCCAGGCAAGCACTGTAACTGCTGAGCCACCGCTCCAGCCCCGAAACTTTTTAAAAAATAAATAAAAAGGGGGGCTGGAGCGGTGGCTCAGCACTTGCAGCACTGGCCTGGCATGCACGAGTACGCAATTTCAGACCCCAGCACCACGTACACAGCTAAATGTTGGAGCAATGAGGGCCACATGAAAAACTGAATAGAATTGATTCTCTCTCTCTCTCTCTCTCTCTCTCACTGTCCCTCTCTCTTTAAAAAAAAAAATAATAAAATAAATAAATAAAAAGGACTAGGGATACCGCTCAGTGATTAAGCACCCCTGGATTCAATCCCTGTACCAAACAAACACAAAACTTCCAATTAATAGGGAAATAGCTAATTAAATTAAATTATAATGTATCCAAACTATGGATAAAACATGATTCTAGAAAGATTGTGCTAATGGGAGACATCCTGAGACCTGCATCACCAAATCTAACCACTTGTCAAAAACTGGTGAGTCATAAAAAAACATGGTGAGCCCTGTGGAATTCTGGGATGTGTGGCATAGGGAGACTAGGGAGGATGTGGCTTCTGAGGCCTCAGTTTCTCTAATGAGAGGTAATTTGAGCCGTGATATGGACAGTGAGTATCTATCAGTTTTTTTAGATGCACATGTCCTTTGGCCCAGCAATTCTTCTTCTAGGTGATTATCCTACAGATAAATTTGCACATTTCCAGAAACACACATGGACAAAATTTGTGGCACCGTTGTCAAAGACAAAAATAACCTAAATGTTCATCCACAGAGGAATCATTAGGTCAAGAATGGTGCTTTCATCCAGGGGAAGGCTCTGCAGCAGATCTGTGTGTCCTGGTGTGGGAAAATCTCCAAGATGCAACATGATTGGGGTACAGCTCAGTGAGAGCGCTTGCCCAGCGTGCTTGAAGCCCATCGTTCCATCCCCACTCCCACCCCCACAAAAAGAGAGAAAAGAAAGAAAAGCCAGGCTTAGTGGAACATATCTGCGATACCAGCAACACTGGAGGTTGAAGCAGAAGGATCGTAAGACAAGTTGGCAATTTCAGTGAGATCCTGTCTGAAAATAAAAAAATCAAATGGGGGGGGGGCCGGAGCAGCAGCCTGGCATGTGTGAGCACCCAGGTCCAAACCCCAGCACCAGATACACAACGAAGTGTTGGAGCAACGAAAACCAGATGAAAAATAAATAAAATTGATGCTCTCTCTCCCTCTCTTAGAAAAAAAAAGGGGGGGGGGCCTGGGGATGAAACTCAGTGGTTAAGCACCCATGGATTTGAAGTCCAGTACAAAAAAAAAAGGATGGAGCTCAGTGGTAGAGCATCCCTGGATCAATCCTCAGTACTGGAGAGGGAAAAAAAAGCAACACAAAGTACCACTTTGGAGCCATGAAGCATCAAGATGGCTAAAATTAAAGACTGACAACACCAACATTTGTAAAAGTGTGGAGCACCTGGAACTCTTATCCACAGCCAATGGGAGTTGTTTTTTATTTTAATTTTTTAAAGAGAGAGAATCAATTTTATTTAGGTTTTCATGTGGCTTTCATTGCTCTGACACTTCATTGCGTACACGGTGCTGGGTTCAAACGCGAGTCCTCACGCATGCCAGGCAAGGGCAGTAACCGCTGAGCCACTCCTCCAGTCCCCCAGTGGGAGTTTAAAATGACACATTTGGTAAATAATCTGACAATTGTTTTTTGTTTGTTTGTTTTAAGAGAGAAGGACAGTGAGAGAGAGACACAGAGAATCAATTCTCATCTAGTTGTTCACATGGCTCTCGTTGCTCTGACACTCAGTTGTGTACGTGGGTGCTGGGGTTTGAACCCTCGTCCTCACACATGCCAGGCAAGCGCTGTAACTGCTGAGCCACTGCTCCAGCCCCCATTTTTTGTTTGTTTTAAAGTTAAACATACACATTTTCAGAGAGAACATGGTCCACGGATGCTTTAACTTTAGACTCCTAACCTCTAGAAATGTGAAAGAACAGGTTTGTCCACTGGTCATGGCACCTTGTAACTGCAGCCCTGGGAAAGAAATGAACCCCCCAAGGAGGTGAGGCATGACTCCCGTTTGCTCCTTAACCGTGGCTGGACATAGAGACTCCCTCCCACAGAGCTCAGGGTGCAGAAACAGTAACTTTACAGTGAAGAAATCTGCCAAAGCCAGGAAGAAGCCAGGTGGCCAAGCTCAACATTGGCAGCAGTAAATCGTGGTGATAGTATGACCTTGATAGGATCTGATGACTATGAGACTTTAACCCTGTGGTCTTCCTCCCTGGTAAACCTATGACCCCAGGCTAACCATGAGAAATACATTCAACAGGTTCCAATGGAAGAGCACTCTACCGCCGGGCATGGTGGCACACCAGGAATCCCTGCAACAGGGGAGGCTGAGGCAGGAGGAACGATGAATTTATGTCGTGTGATATATTAAATGGGATCGTGGATCAGAAAGGATATAAAGGAACTCTGAATAAACTATGGACTTACTCAATGACTATGATCAATATAGGTATATTAAATGGAAAAAAAATAGAATAAATGGGGGCTGGAGCAGTGGCTCGTTGGTTACTGTACTTGCCCAGCATGTGCGAGTACACGGGTTCAAACTCCAGCACCACATGCACAACTAAGTGTCAGAGCAACGAAAGCCATGTGAAAAACAATAAAAATTGATTCTCTCTCTCTCTCACTCTCTCTCTCATACACACACACTATCCCGCTCTCTTTTAAAAAAAATAGAATAAATGTACAATACTAACATAAGATTAATAATAGGAGAAATTGGGAGGGGCATGCGTGAGAACTCCAAACTGTTTCTTCAGTTTTCATATATTTTATAATATATGAAAATATATTGTATATATACCAAATATATATATATACGTATATGTATATACGTATATATATATATAGTATATATATATATATATACATATATATACACATATATATATGTTTGGTTTTGGGTATTGAACCCCAAGATCCCTAACCACAGAGCAACATTTCCAACCTGTTTTTATTTTTTATTTTGAGACAATCTCACTAAGTTGCTTCAACGATCATATAGATCTAAAACTGTTGTAAAATGTAAAGTGTTTTGTTTTTGTTGCTGGACATCAAACCCAAAGCTTTGCACATGCTCAGCACACATTCGACCACTGAGTTTTGCCCCCAAAGTCACTTTTTTTTTCTTTTCTCTTTTTTTCTTTGGTACCAACAAGGCCTCACAGACAGGCTGCACTAGCAGCGCCCACTGGGCCTCAGATTTAAAATTCATTTTTGTTGCTGTGCATAGTGGGGTACATCTGTTACCCCAGATGCTAGAGTGAGGCTGAGGCAGGAGGATCACAAGTTTGAGCAAACCGTGGCAGCTTAATGACACCCTGTCTCAAAAACAAAAGAAAGAAAAAGAAAAAAGGCTGGAGGTGTAGCTCAGGGGTAGAGCACTTACCTAACATACTCAAGACCTTGAGATTAATACCTGGTATCATGAAGGAATAAATAAATAGACAAATTCACTCTTTTAAATTCAAGCCCTCAATTCTGTCCCCTTTGCCTATTGCTAATGAACCTCTAAAAGGCTATTTCCTGGGGCTGGAGTGGTGGCTCAGTGGTTACGGCACTTGCCCAGCAATCACAAGTACACGGGTTCAAACCCCAGCACCCATGTACACAACTGTCACAGCAAGGAAAGCCATGTGAAAAACTCAATAAAAATTGGTTCTGTCTCTCCATCTCTCTCTGTCTTCTCTCTTAAAAAATAAATAAATAAGTAAGTAAAAATAAAAGGCTGGTTCCTGTCTGAACTCTGCAGGCAGACATGGGAGTCAGAATTTTATGCATTTTTATATCAAGAACCAAACCTGAAAGAGCCCAGAAATCCAATCCAGGCAGGTGATCCCTTAGGAAAATATGGCAGTAATAATAATCCTGGCTTGCATATAACAATTGCTAAGTAAGCATTTGAATTATGAGTTCTTTTAAATCCTCATAGCATCCTTATTTGGTGGAATACAATCATTCCCCCCATGGTACAGCTGTAGAAACAGAAGCACAGAAAGCTTAAATGACTTACCCAAATAATTTGGCAAGTCAGTGGCCTGGCTGAGATTTGAGTCCCCTCCCAGCTAGCCCCAGACTCTAAACCTAAGCCCTACAGCTTACAGAAAGAAGCCAAATCATAACAGAGAATTCCATGATATGTTGTGAAATTAGGGGAAGAGGGAGTCTGGAGGGATGTGCTCTGTAAGTCATAATAAACTATCTTAACCCCCCTGCTTGGTACATTTGCAGAGGAAGAATAACAGAGGATTAAAAATATAAACCCAGAGGGCTAGAGCAGTGGCTCAGAGGTTAGGACACTTGCCTGGCATGCATGAGGACGAAGGTTCCAACCCCAGCACCACATACATGGTGAAGTGTCGGAGCAATGAAAGCCACATGAAAAACTAAAACGAAAAATTGATTCTCTCTTTCGCCCTCTCTTACTGTTCCTCTCTCTTAAAAAAAAAAAAAAAATATATATATATATATAGGGCTGGAGCAGTGGCTCGGCGTTTTCGGCGCTTGCCTGGCAAGCACGAGAACCCGGGTTTAAACCCCAGCACCACATACACAACTAAGTGTTGGAGCAACTAAGGCCATGTGAAAAACTAAATAAAGTTGTTTCTCTCTCTGTCTCTCTACTGTCCCTCTCTCTTTAAAAAAAAAAAAATATATATATATATATATAATATAATATATAATATACAATGTATTATATATAATTATATCTAAAATATATATAATATATAACATATTATATATATATATAATAATATATATAAATTATACACACACACACACACATACAGGAACCAGATTGCCAGAACCCAAACTCCAGCTCTGCTCCTGGCCTGCTGCTTGGGCAGGAGGAGTCACTTACCTTCGCTAGCCAGAAGGATGGCACCCATCCAAAGATGTCCATGTCCTGATCTCTGGAAGCTGGGAGTATATTAGGTTACACTGCAAAGGGGAATTGTGGTTGCCAATGGGATTAAAGTAGCTAATCAACCTTCATAAAGGAAGATCATTCCGGGCTACCTAAAGGACCCAATGCAATCTCAAGAGTCCTTAAAAGTGAACAAGGGAGGTCCAAGAGAGACTCATCAGAGTCAGAGAAGAGGTGGGACAAAAGAAGCAAGATATGAGGGACAGGATGCGAGAAGATCTTCCGCCATCCCTGGCTTTGAAGGTGGAAGCCGACCATGAGCTGAGGATTGCGGGTGACCTCTAAAAACCAGGAGGGAGAGTCAGGGAAATGGCCTTTCCTGGAGCCTCCTGAAGGAAAGCAGCCCTGCCTACACCTTGATTCTGGTGCAGGGGGTCTCATTTCAAACCTCTGACCCTGGAACTGTAATATAGTAGATTTATTTTATTTGCCAGGCATGGTAGTGTACACCTCCCAGCTGCTTGGAAGTCTGAAGCAGGAGGGTCACAAGTCCAAGGTCAGCATGGACTATTTAGCAAAACTCTGTCTCAAAATAAAATTTAAAAAGGTTGAGGATACAGCTCAGTGGTAGAGCACTACCCTAGCCTATGTGAGGTCCTGGGTTTCAACCCTAAGACCATGAAAAAAAAAATCTGTATCATGAAATGAAGGCTGGAGACATTGACATTCAGGAACCCAGACTTCTCCCAGCTGTGAGGTTGCGATTGTTAACACACATCCTAAAAGGCCACGGAGGAAGGAGAAGGGAGTATACAGGATTTTGCAGGGCAGTTTCAATAGGCCAAGCCTGAAAGTGGCATATGTCCGCTTTCACTTACATTTCCTTGGTCATAACTTCGCATGGTCCCCCATCTATCTGCAACAGCGCTGGGAAATGTGATGCAGAGGAGAGCTTGGGAAGGAGTCTCTTCGCACACAAACACCACTTCCCCTCCTGGTGCAGGTGAGCACAGCCTCTGCCAGGCAATCCTGAGCCATGCTCACCCTCTGTCCTCTGCTATTCCTCAGGAGTTTTTTTGTTTATTTGTGTTTTTTCACATCAGGGATTGAACCCAGAGGTGCTTGACCACTGAACCGCATTCCCAGACCTTTTTTTTTCTTAAGAGAGCAAGAGAGAATCAATTTTATTTACTTGTTTCATCTGGTTTTTGTTTCGCCAACACTTAGTTGTATATGTGGTGCTGGGGTGCAAACCCGGGTCCTTGCACATGCCAATTGCTCCAACCGATGAGTCACTGCACCAGCTCCCATTTCTTATTTTTTATTCTGAGACAAGGTCTCGTTAAGTTGCTTAGGGCTGTGCCAAGTTGCTGAGGCTGGCTTTGAACTTGTGATCCTCCTGCCTCAGCCTCCTGAGCCGCTGGGATGACAGGCATGCACTACCCCGTCTGCATTCCTCGGTTTGAGTTGATCCAGGAACCCAGCTTTTCCTTGCTCCCCTCTTCAGCAGTCAATCACTGAAATACCACCTTCTCTACCCTTCCATATCTCTGTAAAGAACCATCAGCTCCCTAGCTGCCAGAGCATTATGCTATAGCCTCCAGGAGGTCTCTCTTCATGCCAGGCTCCTGCTCTCCAGGGGATTTTATTCTTGTATGAGGCTTCTACCAAAGCCAGGAGCTGTGGCATAGACTTGTAATCCCAGCTACTTGGAAGGCTCAGGGAGGAGGATTGCACGTTCGAGGTCAGCCTCAGCAACTCGGTGAGACCTGACTCAGAATTAAAAATTAAAAAGTGCTGGGGCTGGGCTGGGCATGGTGGCGCACACCTAAAATTCCAGCAGCTCAGAGGCTGAGGCAAGAGGATTGCAAGTTCAAAGCAATCCTAGCAACTTAGCCAGACCCTGTCTCCAAAAAATAATCTGTATTCCCTGTTGAACTTGGGTAGGTCTTTTGACTTTCTCAACCAAGAAAGTACAACCAAAGAGATGCTATGTGTCTTCCAAAACTAGGCCATAGAAACCAGTGTGGCTTCTTCCTGATGCTTTTGGGACACTTTTCCAGGAATCCACAAACAACGAAGGCCCTAGCCTTGAACCCTGGCTTAGCTCATAGACACCTGCCAGCACTGTGAGTGAGCCAACTCAAACGCAAATCCTCATTTCTCTGATTTGCCCCAGCTGAAGCTGCATGGAACAGAGGCCTTTTCATCAAGCCCTGGCCAAAGTACAGACCTATGAGCAAAATAAAGGTCTGCCATTTTGAAGCCACTGCCTTTTGGATGGTTTGTTTTGTTTTGTTTTTGTTTTTGGTACTAGGGCTTGAACCCAGAGGCACTTAACCACAGTGCCACATCCCCAGCCCTTTTATAATCTTTAATTTTGAGACAAGGTCTCTCGAGTTTGCTAAGGGCCTCGCTAAGTTTTGGAGGCTGGCTTTGAACTTGCGATCCTCCTGCCTCACTCTCCACACCTCCTGGGATCACAGGCATGCACCACCACGCCCGGCTTGGGGTGTTTCTTTATGAAGCAATGGTAACCCATTAGAAGCCTAATTACTAAGGAGCCAGCCGGAGGAGATCTTCACACAGCATTTCAACATTGCCAACAACAAAGCTATCTCATGGCTTAAGAAAGAAACAAGCTTGGCCAGCTGAAGGAAGAGGCAGGAGGGGGCAAGAAAAAGTCTTGTGGCTGAGGGGAAGAAAAGCAGGGTGGGAGAGCAAGGCTGCCGGCCCTCATTTCATGTCCTGCTGCACCTCCAGGGCCACAGTAAGAAACGGATCCAAAGTTCAACAAGAGCCTTTGGAGGGTATGGCCAGGGGAATAATCGGATTTGACTTTTTTTTTTTTTTTTTTTAGGGACAGTGAGAGAGTGAGAAAAGAGAGGATCAATTTTATTTAGTTTTTCATGTGGCTTTTGTTGCTCTGACTGGGGTTCAAACCTGCATCCTCACATGTGCCAGACAAGCGGCCTAATTGCTGAGCCACCGCTCCAGCCCTATTGGGATCTAGCATCTTTTTTTTTTTTTTTTTAAGAGAGAGGAACAGTGAGAGAGAAAAAGACAGAATCAATTTTATTTGTTTTTCAAACTTCGTTGCTCCAAGATTTTGCTGTGTACTTGGTGCTGGGTTTATGAACCCACGTACTTGCGCATGCCAGGCAAGCGCTGTAACCACTGAGCTACCGCTCCAGCCCCAGGATCTGACATCTTAAAAGACAGTTCCAGCTGCTGTAGAAGATTGGTCTGTGGGAGTGTGAGAGCAGAAGCAGGGAGAATAGACAGCAGCTGCCCAAGGTGGACACAATTGTCACTAAGGGGCGGAGAGCAGAAGATGAATTTCAGGCAAATTGGAAGAGGCAAACAGCCTTGCTGGCTGAGAGGAAGAGGGCTGAGGGACAAGGAAAAACACAGGTGAGCCTCCAAGTTTCTCTCTCAAGCTGCCAAGTGAGCGGCAGTGATATTGGCTAGCTGGGAGAGTCTTGGAAGGCAAATTTCCCCTTCCCCCAGGATATCCGATTTCAACGTGGTCATAGAAAGCATTCAAGCTGGTTAAATGTCTCGGTCTATCAGTTGTGAGACAGAGCTGCTGAGCCTGGTGGGGGTGGAGATTCCGATAGCTGCCTGGCTTCCCCTAGGAATTCCTTTCTAGTTATTCCTTTGCCTCTGTGACTTTAGGAACTGCCTGCAGAGTGTGGTGGTTGTAATTACTGTGGCAAAGATCCCAGCTGGAAGCTAAAACACACCCAAAGGAGGAAACTGAACTCAACATGCGGGAGACTCCGCCAAGCCCTTTCCTCTAACCATACTGCATTAGCCATTCTGGACCAAGAGGAAGGACCCAGGCCATAGGTGCCTACTGAATGAATGGCTAAGGGGAAAGGTGAACTCTGGGCTTCTGGAACTCCCGGAGCAGGCAGAAGACCAGGCTACGGGGAGCACCTCCTGGATCCCCTGTGGGGAAGGAGAAGGAAGGAATGGGTGGCCCGAGAAGAGAGGAAGAGACCCCAGGCCACCTGCCTTTCTTACCTTTCCTGTCCAGCTCCAGTTGCGGAGCTCCGTTCTCTTCCTCCATGGGATGCAGCCCCAAAGCTCAGAAGGGAGCTGCTGCGTTCACCTGGTCCTCAGGGAGGGCCAGTCACCCGTCCCAGCCTCTGGAAATCGAATCATAGGACTCTGGGTTGGACTGGTCAGCAGAGGGAAACAGAGTATCGAGCCAAGCTCCATAGGAGCAAAGGACGGGCCACAGCCACAGCAGGGGCAGGGACACTTGGTGACCTGGTGTGGCTTTGCTGAGTCCCACACAGAATCAATGATTCACTGATTTCCTCTCTCTCTCCTGTATTCCTCTTTTAAAGAGAGAGTGAAAGGAGGCAGAGAGAGAGAGAGAGAGAGAAAGAGAAAGAATCAATTTTATTCTTTCATCTGGCCTTTGTTTCTCCCACACTTAGTTGTGAATGTGGTGCTGGGGTTTGAACCTGGGTCCTTGTGCATGCCAGGCAAGCACCATAACCACTGAGCCAATGCTCCAGTCCTTCCTTTATTTATTTTTTTTAAAAGAGAGAGAGAGAGAAACATTTTTTTATTTAGTTTTTCACGTGGCTTTTGTTGCTCTGAGACTTCATTGTGCACGTGGTGCTGGAGTTTGAACTTGGTACTCACACATGCCAGGCAAGCGCTATAACTGCTGAGCCACCCACCACTCCAGCCCCTCCTCTACTCTTTGTGTTGGTCTTTCCTTCCTCTCATCTCCTCTGAGGGTGCTCATCACTTACTGCCCAAATGACAGATCTTCCCAGTCTCTCCCCAACTATGACAAGGACCCTCCAGTTCAATCATGAGCCAAGAAACAGCCAATGATAACCCCTGGCTTGGTAGAACTTCATTCACCGATCATTATTTATTGAGCTCCTAGCTTGTGATCTTTAAGGAGGTTATTGCAGTAATCTAAATGAGAGATGATGGAGTGGTGAGAAATTGGATCCTGGGTGTCCTTTGAAAGACAGCTGGGGTGCCTGTCTCGCATGCACGAGGACACGGGTTCAAACCCCAGCACCACGTACACAACGAAGTATTGGAGCAACGAAAGCCACATGAAAAATTAAATAAAATTGATTCTCTCTCTCTCACTGTCCCTTTCTCTTAAAAAGGAAAGGAAAAAAAAAAAAAAAAAGAGCCAGTCCCCTGATGGATTGGATATGAGGTGTGAGAGAAGAAAAGGATGCTTCTGAGGATCTTGGCCCACACCTGTGGAAGGATAAAATTGTCATTTTCTGAGATAGGAAAGACAGCAAGATAAGCAACTCAAAAGAACTAATCCAACAGATTGACTGGGGGCCTAAGTATGGGGAATTTACTTAGACATTCCAGTGGCAATATGCACTTAGCAGTCTGGATTTCCTGACCAAGATCCAGACTGGAGATAAAAATTTTCACCATCTCAGCCTACCATTCCATGCTCATAAGCAAAAGAAATGGGAGTCAGAGGTAGCCCGCAGAATTTCAGCCAACCAACCCTCAGCAGTATAAGATGCATCAAGCCATCAAAACGTGTCGTTGGAGAAGAGTGACCTCTTTCCAGGATTAAATGAGACAGTGAGCTCTAAGTATGTTTCAGAGCTGCTGAGCTCTTATACAGATGGACACCATCATTGAAAGTATCTCGCCTGGTTTTCCGCCCCTCAGACATTGATGTGGGTATAATCTTATCCCTCAATACGGAAATCAGCCAGTGGTCTTCCCAGACCCCCTCCCCTCCCCAGATTAAATGAGTATTAAAACAAAGCTACCCTTTCTTCTTCCGATAATCTTCCTTTCCCCTCCCTTCCCTCACTCAGCCTCTCTCTTCTTCTAGATACAGAATAAAAGCATTTGTCCACATTAATGAAGACAAACAGAGGGTAGGGGCAGGGAGGAGAGATCAGGGCCCACCCATGCTCAGCAAGAGCTGACCTCAGATTCCTTGCTGAGTGACATGGTTTTGGGCTTTGTTTTGTTTCTTGTGGTGGTGGAGATTGAATCCACGGTCTTGCACATGCTAGGTATGCATTCTACCACTGAGCTATATACCCAGCCCTTCGATTTTGTTTGTTTATTTTGGTACCAGGAATTGAACCGGGGAGCTTAACCACTGAGCCACATCCTCAGCCTATTTTATTTTTTCATTTTGAGACAGGGTGTCCCTAAGTTGCTGAAGCTGACTTTGAACTTGTTATCCCCCTGCCTAGCCTCCTGAGTTGCTGGGATTATCGGTGTGTGCCACCGCATCCGGCCCCAGCCCATAATTTTAAAAAATTTGTTGTTTTGGGGCCTGGAGCGGTGGCTCAGTGGTTATGACTCTTGCCTGGCATGCGCGAGTATGAGAGTTTGAACCCCAGCACCACGTACACAACAAAGTGTCTGAGGAATGAAGGTCACATGAAAAACTAAATAAAAATTGCTTCTCTCTCTCACTGTCCCCTTCCTAAAACATAAAAAAAAAAAGTTAAAATAAAATTTGTTTTTTTATTTTTAATTAAAGTGTTTACTGTTAGTGCAGTTATTGTTCTTTTATTATTCTTCTGTGGGTTATTGGTTGGGTTTTTTGTCTTGTTTTTTTCTCTCTGGATACTTACTTTTTCCTTTCCTTTTCTTTTTTTTTAGGGGAGGGTTACTGGGGATTAAACCCCCAAGCGCTTTACCACTGAGCCTCATCCCCTTTATTTTGAGACAGGGTCTCACTAAGTTGCTTAGGGCCTCCCTAAATTGCTGAGGCTGGCTTGCAATCCTCCTGCCTCAGCCTCCTAAATTCCTGAGGTAAGAGGAATGCACCATTGTGCCTGACCTGTCTTCATAGCTCTGAAGAATTTTTGCATATTTCCAAAATGTCCTGTGGTTGGAATTATACCATATGTAGCCTTTTCAGACGGGATTCTTTTCACTTAGTGATATGCACTTGAGTTTCCACTGTCTTCTTGTCTTC